>JAPFFP010043759.1:14401-35601 GCA_026153255.1 Solanum medicagineum
GTATATACCCCTCAACATAGTAGATGGGCATGTCACCCTCCATCAAAGTGGCCAAGGTATATACCCCTCAACATGGTTGATGGGCATAGCAACCACCCCTCATCATAGTGGTCAAGGTATATACCCCTCAACATAATAGATGGGCATGTCACCCTCCATCAAAGTGGCCAAGGTATATACCCCTCAACATGGTAGATGGGCATAGCACCCCCCATCATAGTTGTTGAGGCATATCAACCCCTCGACAAGATGTGGTCAATTTGCAACACTATAGATACTTTTCATGAATTCATCACCTACATACAGTTCATTCATCATCATAAAGTCACTTGTTTCATAGGTCATGCAATATATCATTAATAACTCAAGAATCATTAACCAGATATTTTATCAAATACTTGGCGGGTGTGTAATACTAGTTCAAAATTATGCAATTCAAGAGTGAAATCATGTGAGAAAACTTAATATAAATGAACCCACCAATACTTGGTAACACCCTCATGCAAGATACATTGAAACCCCTCATCAAAGCTCATAATAGATCATAGATTCATAGCTCAAAACATGCTTAAACAATTAACATTTTATGAAACCCCAACATAGTTTGTAGTTAAATACATAATAAGAGATACCCATAGACAATCCAACTTGAAAACATACAATTTACATAAAAAGGAAGGTCGGGCACCATGGGTGAAAGGACCAAACGGCTGAAACCCACATATCTCAAATTTGGAGATTTCCTTGATGAAGATTTGAATGAGAACTTGAAGCTTGAATGAATTTCTTGAGATCAGGAATTAGTTTAGGACACTTGAATTTGGGTGAAATATTTGGCTAAGTATTAGAGAGGGTTTTGGGAATGTCTTGAATGATTTGGGGTTGGAAAATGACTAAATATAAGTGGTTTTATGCATAGGGAGGCTTAGGACCAAGACCCCAAGGCCTTGGACCGAAATAAGAAAAACTGACAACAAAATACACAGGTCCGCGCGCTGGCCGCGTCGTGCCAGGGGCGCGAATCCTTACTATTTTAAAAAAAAATGGAAAATAAAGTTTCTCCACGATCGCTCTAAAATCGGGGTTATACCTATCTCCCACTCAATTTTGCCCCCTGATCATGAATATGAAGTCAGATTTTCAATATCACGCACAAATTTTGAGATATATAGAAATTACGATTATGGGCATTTTAGAGGCACATTTTCTGGCACTTTTTGGGGCGTTTCAATATCTCCCCCTTGGGAACATTCGTCCCCGAATGTCAAAGAAATGTACATAAGAGAAATAATCAAGATGATTTCATCCCAACACATGAATGCAACAAGTACAACAAGACATCATTTCAAAAAATCTCAACATAGTTGTCAAAATCACCATAAACTTGCCAACGTAAACATGAATGCATGCAAATGACGTAAGGGCTAAAACATAAGACTTGAAATCACATAGGGGACTTAAAAATAGTACCTTAGGCTTGAGTAAAATGGAAGAGATAGGGATATCGCTTTTGCATGTTCGCCTCGGCTTTCCATCTGGCACTTTGAACTTGTTGGTTTCTCCAAAGAACCTTGACGGAAGTTACATCCTTATTACTCAACCTCTTCACTTGTCTATCTAAAATTTCTACCGGAAACTCTTCATAAGTCAAATTGTTTTCAACAAAACCCACTACATCTAAAGACACAATAGAACTTGGGTCAACCACACACTTTCTCAACATAGACACAAGGAAAACCGGATGAACCATATTTATATCATTGGGCAACTTCAACTCATAGGCCACCTTACCAATCCTCCTCAACACTCTATAAGGGCCCACAAATCTTGGACTCAATTTACCCTTCCAACCAAAACGAACCATACCCTTCATGGGTGAGACCTTCAAATATACCCAATCACTAAGCTTAAATTCAAGATCCTTTCTCCTCACATCGGCATAGGACTTTTTGTCTACTTTGGGTTGTTTTCAAAGCAAATACCACAGCGGCCGATTCAAGATCATATGTTAGATAATTCTTTTCATGCACCTTAAGTTGTCTAGAGGCATAAGCTATCACCTTACCATTTTGCATCAAAACATAACCCAAACCAAACCTTGAGGTATCACAATACGCAACAAACCTTCTGACCCTTCTGTAGAGACAAGATAGGAGCGGAGACAAGCTTATCCTTTAAAGTTTGGAAGCTCTTCTCACATTCATCAGTCCACATAAATTTTGCCTTCTTTTGGGTCAACTTAGTCATGGGAGAAGCAATAGAGGAGAAACCACTAACAAACCTCTAGTAGTAACCCAAGAAACTTCTAATATCTGATGGAGTAAAAGGTCTAGGCCAATTACTAGTTACCTCTATCTTTTTAGGATCCACCTATACCATCACCCAACATCACATGACCTAGGAAAACAACCTTTTTCAACCAACTCACATTTTTCATATTTAACATACAACTTCTCCTCCTTCAAGATTTGCAACACCACCCTCAAATGACTCACATGCTCCTCCTCACTATAGGAATAGATCAAGATATCATCAATAAAAACCACCACAAATAAGTAAATGTAGGGTTTAAAGACCTTATTCATAAGATCCATGAAGATAGTCGGTGCATTGATCAACCCAAAAGACATAACCACAAACTCATAGTGTCCATACCTAGTCCAAAAGGTCATCTTAGGAATTTCACACTCCCTCACTCTCACTTGGTGATACCCGGACCGAAGATCAATCTTAGAGAAATGACTAGCCCCTTAAAGTTGGTCAAAAAGATCATCAATCCTTGGTAGAGGGTAATTATTCTTTATGATGACCCTATTAAGTTGCCAGTAATCAATACACATTCTAAGAGAACTATTCTTCTTCTTCTTCACAAACCACACCGGTGCACCACAAGGTGATTAGCTAGTCCTAATAAAACACTTCTACAACAAATCCATCAATTTCTCCTTCAACTCTGCCGGGGCCATATTATAAGGGGAATAGAAATGGGTTGAGTATCAGGAAGGAGGTCTTTTCCAAAATCTATTTCTCTGTCGGGAGGAACATCGGGAAGTTCATCGAAAAAGACATCAGGGAACTCATTCACCACCGGAATCGACTCTATAGGAAGGACTTTGGACTCAACATCCCTAAACCTCACAAGATGATGGAGACACCTCTGGAAAATCAACTTTTAGGCTTTAATGCAAGAACTAAACCTACCCTTGACCACCACATCATGACTCTCCCATTCAAGGATGGGTTCATTAGGGAATTGGAATTTGATCCTACGATTCTACAATCAACAGAGGCATAATATGCATGCAACCGATCCATCCCAAGAATGACATCAAAATCTACCATATCTAACTCAAGAAAATCACAAGGCAATATTTTATGCAGAATAAAAATGGGACAATTACTATAGACCCTTCTAGTAACAATGGATGCACCAACGGGAGTAGAACCTCATATGGCTCACTCAACAATTCGGGTTTAGCATAAAACTTTTTGGCAACAAATAGAGTAACAAAAGAAAGAGTGGCACCCGAGTCTATCAATGCATACACATCAAGATCAAAGACTTTTAACATACCAGTGATGACATTGGGCACCTCATCTACTCGTTGTCTCCCTTGTAGAGCATAGAACCGATTGTGTCTTGGAGCACCAACTTGTTGGCCTCCTCTTCTCTCAGGACTCGCATTTGCACCTTGGCCTTGTGGATGACCATCTCTACCCTTTTGTTGATTACGAGGACAATCTATCACCTTATGACCCACTTCACCACACCCATAAAAAGCATTAGTATCTTTCAAACATGGGTCGTTGTGACCTCTACCACACTTTTGGCACATAGGATTAGGCACCATGCCACCACCACCATGGACCCTTGGGTTGTCTTTAGCAAACTTTCTATTAGGAACATTGGAAGACCCTTGGCCTTGATGAAGCCGGCCACCCTTGGGACTTTGGAATCTACCTTCAAAATGGGCCCTCTTGGCCTCATCCATTCTCCTCTTTCTTAACTTTTCCCCCTCCAATTGTTCGGCATAAGTCATGAGTCGGGCCAAGTCCATATCAATTATCAACATCGTGGCACAACACTCCTCATTCACCAAATCTGATACACCCATCACAAATTTATTCATCCTAGACCTTGGCTTGGCCACCAATTGTGGAGCATATTTGGAGATTTGATTACACTTGAGGGAATACTCCGTCACACTCATAGATCCTTACTTTAGATTCATAAATTCCATAATTTTGGCCTCCCTTAGCTAAAGAGGGAAGAACCAGTTGATAAACGCCATCTTAAACTCCTCCCAAAAGATCACATTGTTGTTCCCCTTCTCCACTTTCCATTGAGTAAACCACATTTGGGCCACCCCTTTGAGTTGGTAGTCTACCAACTCCGCTTTCTCCGTCGAGTTAACCCCCATAATAGACAACACTTTCTACACCTCATCAATAAATTTTTGAGGATCCTCATCCACTTTAGACCCATGGAACTCCAATGGATTCATTCTTGTGAAATCCCTCATCCTAGAAGCCGGAGTAGGAGCATGAGGGGTTTGTCCCCTTAGTTGATTTTATTAGTCATGGTATGGATTAGCATGGTAATAGCATCTCGAAACTCTTCATGAGCCGCTCCCCCATCATGAGGAGCTTAAGGAGTGGGAGGGGCCGGTTGCTCCTTGGATGGACGAACTCTCCTTAATTGTCCTCTTGGAATAGGCATGATCTTGCATAGGAAAGAACATTCGTTAGGGAAAGCCTTATCTCAAATTCTATAGTACGACATAGATCAAGAAAAAGGAAAATATTTCAAAAGTGCCTTATAGCCTCTTACTCATAGTTGTGGTGCACTTCACAACCATGAATAAGACGCTAATTGATGTGGTGTGTTGGATTCCGTGGACTATTAACAACCTAGTGTTGTGATACCAAGTTTGTCACGACCCAAACGTAGGGCCTAGATGTGACACAGCAAATAAGAACCCGAAGGGACCCCAAACAAGCCTCTTAGCATATCATTTATACATCTTTGGTCACAAAAACAATTAAAACAACAACAAGAGAGTACAAAATAAGGAGAAGGGGACTAAGGGAAGTCTTTAATAGCATAAATTATAGAAAAGTCAAAGTTCAAGCTTAATTACATCACTTGTCCAATAACACCTCCAACATAGGTAAGGCGGGGGCCAAGACACTCTCCGGGCTCACCCTTATAGTACTAAGAGTTCAACATAAAGAAATAACATAATCAAGAATAGCATAGCTAGTGTCCCTGAACTTAAGGACTCACCAAAGCTTATCTTCAAGATGTCCAAAAACTAACCACGTGGAGGATGATCGTGAGAAGCTCTGGTTCCTACATGGTACATCATGTAGACATAGAGTATGTGTTAGTACGTTTGAATGTACTAAGTATGTGGGATGCAATACAACAAGAGATAGGCAACATAGTCAAAATGGATAAACATAGGCAATGGATAGTATAATAACAATAGGGCATGTATGATCAATGCTTGAAGTAAAATATGCTTGTATAGAACATATTACGTGTGTAGGAAGAGACCATCATCATAAACCAAGCAAACTAGTACTTGGAATCCAAGGCATGTCACCCCCTTGGAAAGTGATTGAGGTATATGCCCCTTAATTGGTAGATGGGCATGTCACCCCCCATCATAGTGGTTAAGGTATATACCCCTTAACATGGTAGATGGGCATAACACCCTCCATCATAGTGGTTGAAGCATATCACCCCCTCAACAAGGTGTGGTCAACTTGAAACACTATAGATACTTTTCATGAATTCATAACATACATTTCTTTCATCATCATAAATTCTTTTGACTCATTGGTCATGCAATAGATCATCAATAACTCAAGAATCATTAACCGGACATTTTATCAAACACTTGGCAGGTGTGTAATGCTAGTTCAGTATCATGTAATCAAGAGTGAAATAATGTGATAAAACTTAATATAAATCAACCCACCAACACTTGGTAATACCCTCATGCAAGATACATTGAAACCCCTCATGAAACTTATAATAGATCATAGATTCATAGCTCAAAACATGCTTACACAATCAACATTTTATGAAACTCCAACGTAGTTTGTAGTCAAATTCATAATAAGAGATCTCTATAGATAATCCACCTTGAAAACATGCAATTTACATATAAGAGAAGGTTGGGCACCATGGGTGAAAGGACCCAATGGTTGAAACCCACGCATCTCAAATTTGAAGATTCCCTTGATGAAGATTTGAATGAGAACTTGAAGCTTGAATGCATTTCTTGAGATCCGAAATGAGTTTGGGATACTTGAATTTGGGTGAAATATTTGGCTAAGTGTTAGAGAGGGTTTTGGGGAATGTCTTGAATGATATGGGGTTGGAAAATGACTAAGTATAAAGGTTTTTACGCATAGAGAGGATGAGTCCCAAGACTCCAAGGCCTTGTACCGAAATAAGAAAAACAAGTAACAAAATACATATGTCCTCGCGCTGGCCGCGTCGTGCCAAGTGCGCGGATCCTTACTGTTTTTCAAAATTTTTGGACAGCAAAACTTTGCTATGGTTTCTCTAAAATTAGGCTTATACCCATTCCCCACTCAATTTTTCCCTAGGAGATTAACTCTATCGCAATACATTGATCATGAAGAAGTGAAATATTTCTTAAAATGTCTCATAGCCTCCTATTCGTAGTTGTGGTGCAGAACACAACTATGAATAAGACTATAATCGACACAGTGTGTTGGACTCCGAGGATCTATCAACCTAGTGCTTTGATACCATATTTGTCACGACCCAAGCCTAGGGCCTAGACATGACCGGCAAATGGGGAACCCGAAGGAACCCCTAACAAGCCTTGTAGTATATCATTACACATCCTTGGTCGCGGAAGCAATTAAAATGATGACGAGAGACAAGTATAACCAAGGGGATTGGGACTAAAGGACAAAGCTTGCATAACATCATAATCAAGAGACAAGGAGTCAAGGCTCATATCATAGGTACATAGCATATCCAACAACACCTCTACTACATAGATAATAGCGGGGGCCAAGACAAAGCAACCGGGCTCACCCTCATAGTCAAAATAGAAAGTAAATAAGAGTGTTTCAATACATAATAAGGGAAACATATGCTAAGGTCCCCAAAGTGGAGGACTCACCAACTAGCTTAAGTAGTACCGAACTAGCCACGTGGAGAACAAAGATGATCAACTTGGGCTTCGATCCCTACATGGTGATATCATGTGGGCAAGAGTATGTGTTAGTACGTTTGAATGTACTAAGTGTGTAGGATGAAATGCAACAAGAGATAAGCCTCATGATCAAAATGCATAACAATAGGAAATAGACATCATATACCAATATGTCATGAATGATTATGCTCAATTAACATGTGTAAGTAACTCATACTCATATAAGATATCATATGTGTAGAAGATACCAAGCTAGATTTCCAAAGTACAAACCCCTTGGTAGGTTAATGATGATAGCACCCATCACCCTAGTGTGTGAGGTACGAACCCCTTATCAAGGTTAGTGATGATAGTCACCCATCACCCTAGTGGTTGAGATATTAACCCCTCAACTAGGTTACCCGGATCGAGCATGGTCTAATGCAACACTTTATATAAGATATATTATATACACAAGCTCATTTGATCATCATATAGTTAATCATATCATATCTCATGCTTTGGACCTTCAACTCCTCAAGAAACCACATCCGGACATTTTATAAATGACTTAGAGCGTATGTTATGCTAGTATAAAATGATGAAATATAGAGATGAAATCATGCAAGAAAAGTGTTGGGGCATTTCAATAGGCCTTCTCTAAACCCTAGACTGGGCTAAAATATTTACATGTTTGAGTTGGAATATGTAGAAATAAATTATTTATGGATTGAGTTGTGGAGTATATGTTGTGTGTGGTTGGTCAGTGACTAGAGAGACACACTATGTTCTGGGAACGGATATAGTGTACCCCTGAGGGAGCCTTGTATTCTGTGATATGAGAGGTGTTGCTACTAAGCCACTGGCAGGTTAGAGACTGGAGTGTGACCCTGGTAGCCAGGTGTAGGCTATATGCTTAGTGCTTTTCGGGGTTATTTGTGACGAAACACTAGCTATGTTAGTTAGTATTGGGAACTAAAAACCTGTTTAAAGGAAACATTATCAGTGGGCAGGCACATAGTTGCCTTGGGCGAAATCCTTGACAGCAGTTGGGCTTCAATATGATTTTTTGTAGGTGACATCCTTCCATTTATCTATCCTCTTGGGGCTTAGCTTAGGTTATACCGATACTACCCTATGAGTTGCTTTACACAGAGACAAGGCCTGGGAAGGGTTGAATATGGGCTAGTGCCCTAAGACGGGTATGTGCTCTGACTTGACTCATGCCTATATAAATGTTTATAGCCTATTACGACTGAGATATAATGATTAGGAGATTGTGCATTCATTCTATGTCGTACTGTGACTTGACTACGGGCGTACTATGATTTTCCTGGGCCTATCTTTTAGGTACACCTATGATACCCCTGTTATTACCACATTTTTACTTCCATTACCTGCGATAGGCTAGATTACAGCATGGTTGCCAGCTAAGCCTGATTCCATTCCGATTATTAAGGTCTATGCACTGTTATACTGATGTTAGCTGCTACTTTGAGTTTCTTGCATACCTTGGGAATAAGTTGTTTATTTTGACTTGGGATAGATGATATGATTGAGGGATCCAAATCCAATTAGAGAGAGGGTGATTTTTCTAGTGTTACGCTCTGAGACCTAGACACACACCCTGTTATTCAAGTCTCCGATGGTCACGTCCTAGTGTCTAGACCTGAGTGACGCTCCTCATGGTCCTAGTCATCAGTGGTCATGCTCTAGTGCCTGAGACCGGGGTGTCGATTCTAAAAGGATCTGAGATTTGCAGTTCCTTTGGGACTGGGGCCCCATTTATTGATATTCCATGGGGTGGTGCCCCCTTATTGATATGCTAATGATGAGACATTATTGATTATGATAGGGGGATTCTTTCTCCCGTGGAAGATATATCCCACCATTATATTTAGTGTCAGTCCATCTAGTCCTGGCTGACTGCGATCAAAGACCAGGTCAGAGGACTACGGATCGGGTGCCATGTACTGATATGGGGTCGAGGACATGGTTGACTTATGATGGTTGGGGTGAGGCCCCGTGATTACTTACCTATAGATCCATTCAAATATTGACATCCTGATTGTGTGTAGGTGTACCCCCTGGGCTTATGGGGCTCAGGGGGTGTTCAGGCTTAGATCTAGGCCTTAAGCCCACGTAGCTGACCCTTATTCTAATGATGTGTAGATTTGGGCTCTGTGATGGATCTATAGGATTCTGTTATGGTTCTGAGAGATTTTCTGATGATCTATTGGTTCTATATTTTACGTGGTTGTAGCTTTTGAGCTTATGAGGGCCTAGATGGGGTAAAGGTGTAGGTACTAGGGCCTTGCACCCATGTTATGCCTCAATTAGGGGCAGTTGTGGTATTAGCGTACGCAATCCTTATGATGTACTATCAAAATACAGCAGTTTTGATTATTATAACTTGGAATTTTATGTGTTCTCAATGCTATGTTAGTGGGTTTGATGTGCTTTATGTTTATTTTGCAGGATTTCAGGGTTAGCATTATTTTTGGGAAAAGTGAGCAAAAGTTGCTGGAAGTGATGATCCACAAGACCCTTTACGAGCCATAGAGCATTCTACGAGCCGCAAAGGAGGTTTCATGTGCAATTACAGTGAAGGGTGTACTTCTGAAGTTGAGTCTACGAACATGCAGACGAGCTATGGAAGACTTTATGAGTCGTAAACCTTGTATCATACCCTTATCAAAACATAAGGACTTGCTGAAGTTCCATCAGATGAAACCCCCTATGGGCCGTCGAAGGGTGTCATATACGACAAGTCCAGAATCGAAGCAACAGTTCACGAAAGCCCCATCACAAGCCGTAAATTGTTATACAGCCCGTGGAATACATCATAGAGCCTGCCGACCCAGTTGTCCTAAATCATTTTAGATTTGTATTTTAAATACTACAAACAGATTTTTCAGGTTATTTTTCATAGAGAACGGAGAGGGAACGAAGAGAAAAACACTAGAGAGTTTGAGAAACACTTGTAAAACATTATTTTTATCTTTTGATCTTGTGATTCTCATTGAAGAGTTAGATTTCTTGTGCTTAATTCTATTGTGTAAGTGCTCAATTATGTTATCCAAATTCATAAGTCTTGCACTTAAACTAAATATGAGTAGCTAAATCAACAACTAAGGTTGTGGAAACCATCAAGAACTAACCAGGTAAAACTGAATAATTCGTAATCTTTGAAAAGTGTACATGCATGTATTTATTAATTCTCTTTATTTTGAATGCTTTCTAATGGTGGCCAACATTAGAACCCCTCTAGAGTTACTGACTTGATTAGGGTAGTAATGAATGGAAAAAGATATTAATTCACAATATTTGATTGATTTTTCTCGTCTAATCAACCAAACAGGGCCAAGGGGAGGTTGTGCTGAGACAATAGTTAAGGGTTAGTACCGTCACACGTGGGGATGGACCAAATCATGTAGTGAAATTGACCTCTCGCCTAGGCGAAAGGGTTTGGTGAACTTAACTTACCTTTTTGCATGCTACACACTGGAAAAGGATTCAATTATCTAGTAATATTGAGTTAGGGAATCATGAGGAACATATTACCCTAGTTCCTCTTCATATTGGTTTAACACTTGTTTCAGTTTGAATTATTTTTACTAGTTATTATAACCCGCCCCCCCCCCCATTGGAAGATAAGTAGGTTAATCAACCCGAATTACAATTGAATTCTTCTAAGTCTAGCATATTCCTAGTGGGATTCAATCCTAACCTTGGTTATGTTATATATCTTGACAACGGCCACTTTAAGCTTAAAAAGGAGGTGTAGCTTTGGCGACATCAAGATTTTGGTGACGTTGTCGAGTAAATCGGCTAGACTTGTCTAATTCAAAGTAATTTGGGGATTAATCCTTATTTCCCTCATTTTATGTTTGTTGTTGCTTTTGTTTTTTTTTGGGGGGGGGGGGGGGGGGGGGGAGTTGATCCCCAGAATCCAAAGTTGAGCATACCCTTGATTCTGTTTGACCTAGAGATCAAGAGAAGATTAAGAAGAATGGCCCAATATTATGCAAATAATGCAGTAAATGCAACTCTGAACCAGAATGAGAATGAGAATGCAAATAATGACAACCTACCTCCTCTTAAGGATATTTCTCCATAGCCATAGGACTTCAATGCCAAAACTTATCAGCAGAACCAATATCAGCTGACCCTATGGCTAAGGAGGTGACTGGAGCTATTGTGTTACCACCACTACCAACTGACACAAAGTTCGTGGTTTTGAGTGGGTTGCTTCAGATGCTACAGAATCATGGGTTGTTTATGGGCCTACCATCAGAGGATCCTAGTCATCTATATACCGTCACATTTGTCTGTATAAGTGTGATGGGAACACCGAATCTATCTATGGATGTTGTGAGACTTTGTGTTTACACATTATTTCTGACAAGCAATGCAGTGCTATGGCTATCCGAGCTCCCAAAGAGTTCGATCACCAGTTAAGATGAGTTGCAAAAGGCTTTTTGGGAGAGGTACTGCTCGAGATCGAAGAAGCTCAAGTTGAAAGACCATATCAACAACTTTGATCAATTTCCTAGGGACTTGATCAGTACTATATGGGAGCGGTTCACAAAGTGCTTGAGGAGTGTCCCAGACCACAAAATTGTTAATAATGCCTTGGTTGAGATCTTCTACTATGACCTGGATGCAAATATCCAAGAATATGCCAGCACCATCTTAGGGGGCATATCTGTAGATCAATCACTTACAGAGATTACTGAGTAGCTAGATATGGTAGCCAAATTGAATCACGTGTGGGGATTAAGAAATAAGCTTCTTACCAAATGCTGGGATACGAGCAGCATAATCCCAGAGCAAGTGAAGATAAATGAGGAGATCATGAAAATGCTTGCTCGTAATAATACCAACATGGAAATGCTGATGAAACAGATACAAGACTAGCTAGCTCCAGAAGCATCATACAGCAGTAAGAGAGGGGACAAGAAAGATGTGCATAAGGGGACCGCCTACAGGAGGGGTCATTATATGCCTACTGCCAATTGTGATACGAGTACTAGTAATCCCAGGTTGAAGAGATGCTTGGACAACTGTTGAGGAAGGCTAACACACAGGATGAGACCCTAAGGGGGATTAAGTCTAACATCTCCAGCATAAATCAAAAAAATAAATCTCATTCTGTTGCTATTGAATGGTTGGAACTATAATTTAGACAAGTATTAACTTAACTCAGTCAGTATCAGAAAGGTATATTACTTAGCAACACAGTGCAGTACCTAAAGGATATTGAATGGTGTACGATGGTTATGACTAGTGGTGAGGAGAGCGCCACCGATTCTTCCACAACAATTTATAAGAAAGCATGAAATCTTGGCAAATTCTAAGTACCCAAGTTGTCTATATCGTGCTTTGACAATAAATCAGGCATTGATTAGGAGGCAACCCAAGATAGAGACTAGCGTTTAGGCGCCCGGGTATGTCTTTTTGACCCCGGTACTTTATTTTGTCTTGTTGTGCACATTGGGGACAATGCACTGCTTTTTTGATGGGGTGTGGGTAGTTATAGGCCTCAGTGAAGTCTGAGTATTCTTGTCCTATAACTATCTTAAATTTTGAATCCTAGGGGTTTTCTTGTGTTCTTTTTCCCCATGGATATTTACTCTCTCTTGAACCAGTATGTCTAGAATCTTTAGGTAGTATTGATAGCATATAGTACTAATATCTGTGGCATATATGTGTTTTGTGCTTTTTTTTGTGAAAAATGATACCCACTAAATTTTTGATTAGTTAGTCTAGATACCAACCATGCATGTTTGATTGTGTCGACAGTGCCTGTTCTGATAAGTGAGGATAAAATTAAGATAAAAACCATGATCTGAGAGTGTGTGTTGATAATGTAATCAATGCCATGTGAGTGTAAGCTTAATTTTGCTAAATCATGTATTGTGTTTCAATTCAGAAGTCGCACTGTTACACTAATTTAGACTGTAGGTTAGTTGGTTAGGAAAGGATCTTAGGACGTTGTTCATAACTGTCCACTTAGCCTAAATAACCAACCTAATGTGTGAAAAATCTCTCGATCCAAATGTTTGAGCCTTACATGTACCTTTTTTTTTGTAAAAACCTAAGTGACCTACCCTTATTAGATGTAAAATCCTATAATTGGCCCTAGTCCTTCCTTGAACAATGTGCACCTTGACTGAGGCAAAAAGTCTAAGTTAAGAGTGGCTACCAAAAAATGGCCCTAGTTTTGATTTTGGATAATGTGCACCTCAACTTAGGCCAAAAGACTAAGTTGAGGGTGATTGGTGTAAGGATGAAACACAAAATGAGGAGGAAAGTTAGTGATACATGGAAAAGGAGAAAAAAGGTGTACTGGGTGCAAGAAAAATAAGTGATTTCTTAGCTATTACTTAAAAAGAAAACTGAAGTGTAAATATAAGGAAAAAAGTTGAAAAATAAAAGAAAGCACCCAAAAAAGCTTGAAATGGGAGAAAGGTAGAATGAAATAAAAAGTAATTGTGTTGCTAGGGAAAAAGTTTAGAAAAATGTAGAGTCAAGGAGGGCCTTTTGTCACTATGTTCCAAAATATCATACCAAACCCCCGAGCCTAGGGTCAAGCCTATAAAGTCCTAAAGTAATCCTACTCCAATTAGCCAAAGGTCCTAGTCACGAATATAGGCAAGCATATAGTATTGAGATATATGAATGTATTTTGTGAGAATGAGTGGTTTTCCATAGTCCCAAGAATACATGAATGTATTTTTTGAGCACCGGCAGATTTGATTTCTTCGCAGTCTCCTTCCTGTTGATGGCCATCTTTTATATCCATACATTAGCCTTGTATAGTAGTGTTATGTATTTATAGAGGCACTCTAATTTTGTATATTATTATGATTATTGATATGTATATGATATGTCCTTGTGACTATTGTAGCTTTGTACAGTTGACTTCCAGGTTCTGAGTAGATTTTGGTTATGTATATTGTCATGTTGGTTATGCTTTGGACTAGAAAGCTAGGATAAGTACCTTGAGGGTTGGGTAATTGGCTTGCCTGTAGGTGGGATCTAGCAGGTTTCATCATGATCGGGATCGAGTCATGACAAAAACCCTCCTTCGTAGACTGGACACTAGATTTGGAATGGGAAACTATAAGACACTAATTATGGACCGTAGAAATCTTTAGGGGTCATGAATACTCCTCATGGAAATCAAAAACTTTTATCCCTACTCTAAATCTCACCTGCTAACACTATCTACAGTCCTCATAAGTATCCAGAGGTTGTAGAGTTGATGTGTGATTAAGTGTCAAGAGTCAAAATTTCACCAAGTAGCAGGGGTAACCACAAGATCCATCTATGGACTGTAGAACCTTTTGTGGGTCATAGAAGCCCTTTTGTGGTCACTGACAATGACATTATTCTAAGATTTTAGGGAGATGTTACTAGTCTTTGTTATGTATTGAAGGAACTAGCTTATATATTTGCATTTAGTTCGCACTCCTATGATGAATTAGTATCTCAAATACCTACTATACCAAGTCTTAGCGATATTTTGTACATATTGTTTAGCTCATCTTCTTTTACCTAGATATTTGTTCCTTGTTTTCTTTATATTCCTTCTCTTCCACATAATAGATGGTTGCTTCTTCTGGGTTATGGGTTCGGCTTACCTACTGGTGGCATATAGTAGGTGTCATTATGACTTGAGATTTTGGATTGTGATATCTGAGGTTATCAAGGTGGTAGTAATCTTTTAGTTTAGCATGGTAACATAAATTGGTTTGGATGTAGGAGTTGGTTTGCTGCCAGGAACAGAGGCTAGTCATTTCTAGTAGTAGCAATTATTTTAATATCGGTGAAGGTTAAAATTTGTTTAGAAATTTAAATCAAGGCAGGTAATAAAGAATACTACGTGGATTCGATATTGGGTTGGGATTTTAAAATATCAAGTTGATTATATAATAAATTAATTAGTGAAGAAATGAATTATATTTTCAAATGGGATACCAAGAATAATGGCATCAAGGGGCCAATACATTGATGTAGGGTGCCTTTTAGAGCCAAATGGTAAACATAGTGTGATTATGTACAAAATTTGATAGTTCAAGAACATTCTAAATCCTTTTCAATACTAATTATTATTAAGAAAGTGAAAAATTATTTTGTCTATAGATGGAACATCAAGTTGAAACTAAGATTTGAATAATATTGCACCATTCTGTGAACTAAAAGTATAAAGGAAAGATTATATAAAAGCATGTCATCTCTCGAGATACATTCTTCCTATCAAACTCTTATTATACATGCATTTAGAAATAAAATCATGGTAATGAGAAAGTAACACAGATCTTTCTAATTAGAACTTTCAGCGACATTTTTCTTTGTATCGATCACTGAAAATGTTAGTTCAAAAGTCAACCGACTAACATAAAAACCAATTAATTCTTTTCCCTCAAATCCTCTTCGTTTAACAACACGTTCCATCCAATCATCATATAATCCAAAAACTCCATCTGTGTCTTTTTTCAACTTGAGGAGATGGTTAAATCCAGTGTCTTGATCCAAAAGAGGAATCATGACCTCACCTTCTTTCTCTGCTATTACAGCTACTACAGGATCTAGATTCTTGAAGAGGTATTTCATATCACTTTCATCAAATCTTACACTTCTAAAATCCTTCGTCAACCATTTCACCAAGGGAAACTCACTTTCAACCTTACTTTTTCCTTTCTTCCAAAACATTTCATATATTTTAGAATCAAAACTTATAACTCAATAATTGGAAAGGTATAGCTCACACTTGTAAGTATGATTTTGAGGTACAGCGATATATATAATCCTTTAGTATATCATTTCAGAAGGTAAATATAATTTCTTTAGATAAATAGTTATTCATTAAAAAATTATTCAAAATTTCCGTTTACTTTAGATCTATAAAAATATTAAGAATCGGTTTCCTCTTTTTAAAATGTATAGAGAAGAGATTAACTCGAATTAACTGCACTTTTCTTTATTCTGTTTCAAATCAAAAATAATTTATTATTTTTTTCTTTATAAATAAAATTGCACATTTTGACCCTTAAACTTGTCTTGAAAATTTACTCAAAATTAACTTTTTTGGAAGACCATTTATCATTTATTCTCATCCAAAATATATATTAGTAACGAATATATCGGGGCGAATACTCTTTGACATAACATATGACTAGTAAAAAAACTCATTGTCAACTTTGAGTCAATGTTCCCAAGACTAAAGAATTTTAATTATTTGGGTACTGGATCTAGAGTCCATTTCATAAATGCTACGTAGAATGATTATGAAATGATACATCTTAGAGGTATAATATATTTGGACAATCATTTCCCAACATCGGTCCAACGTTGAGATGTTTGAGATTCTGAGATATTTTCTATCTTATTACATCCAACACCATAATCTTATCTCTGAAATATATTGGAGAAATTGTATCACAACCAAATTTTTGAACCTATGAATACCTAGACCTAGCGTAATAATCCACCTTAAAATTTTTAATAATAGGTTTCTACAATCGGCATCAATGATGAATAGATCCTATTTATAGAACTAGATATGAGAGAATGCATTGCGCCTAAGTACCATAAATATATACCACGAGCCATGGAATGACTTCGTAAACTGTAATATAAGTTAAGCAAAACACGCCTTAAGATTTACAACTGTGTTCTACAAGCTATGGATCATTCCATGACTTATGAAATGACCTCGTGGATTTACTGTATTTAGAAACTCAGAGGAGTTTAAACAAGGGTATTTTCACATTTTTCTAATTTTTCTAAGTCTAAACCTCGGTATTTCAATGTCACGATCTAAGCAAGGTCCTAGGAGTGACAAAGCAATTAAAATTTCGAGGGACTCCGACCAAGCCTCTGAGCATGCACTGCATATATAAGGTAAGTAAAGATATCAATAAGAAACATTATGCAAAATAATAACCATAACATAGAGGTCTCAAATAGATATACATAGGAGTTTAAAAGAATCTCTAAATAAAGGAGACAATATAGACATAACAATCTAGCATACCTCTACTAGTCTAGATTGGGCATAGGACAAGCCCTAATCACCTAACATAATAAGTAAAGCCAAATAAGAAACAATAAAATTTATATAGGATTATCTTTGAAGCATGAGGACTCATCAATCAAGTGAACTTCAATAACTTGGAAGCCACGAGCGCGAAAAGAGTGATGATCACTAAGTCCTACATTAGGATACATAGGCAAAAGTATATGTTAGTATATAGAATGTACTGAGTATGCCAACAATGCGTTTTCTAATCTATTATGATGTGCTGTTGACCAAATTAGAAATCATGATAAGTATTTCATTCAAAGCATAGAAATAAAATATGAACCAAGTCAATGCAATTTAAGAATCATAATGGAAATATTGAACAAGCATAAGTCGTAAGGTAACATACTCATTTGTGGGATATCAACCTTCACCAAAATACGACCATACGAGTTGTAATATGAAATTTGGTGTCACCCTCATACTAAAATAAAAAGAGAGAGAATGAGCTATATATGGATCCACTAACTAGGCTAATTTAGGAAACATTTGGGAACATATGATTTGGGACTTGAGGTCGATACTAATATTCCCTTGTACTGCTCTTAGAGCTTTCAGACTGAGCTCTACCTCAAAGTCCACTGGTGTAAAGTTAAGTTCCAAGGAAATAAATAAGCCATATCTTGGGAAAAGGCAATATCTAATTATCGATCCATTTTCATTTTGTCATCATCATAGAGTAGCTCATTAAATCTTTGATTCAATCAATATGAGAATTATTCTTTCAATATCTTGAATTCACGAGTAGGTGAGAATATTCTTTCACCATCATTCATTGTGTGAGAAAATCTTTCACAGTCTTTCATTCTTTCTTGAGAGATTTCATTTAATCATAATTCATTACTTCCATAATAATGTATGAAATTTTAGTCAATTCATGATAGAAACTAGGGTAAATTACAGGAGTTCATTGATAATCGACTTTAAATCATATAATTTTGATGAATTCGTGTATGATCATGTAGAATAATATCAATTAAATCATAGTTGAAAGAATCCATAAAAAATATCAAGAACCCTAGACAAAATTTATAGACATGAATGAAAAACCTTAAAATCAACAAATTGATGTCAATTCATGCATAATTAAATTAATGGAAGTGAATAAAAGCATAAATAATAGATCTGGAATCTCACAAGTGCGATCTGGAGAGGCGACCATTGTCACATCCAAAATAGATCATGACTAAAGAAGAATAAAATAAAGCGAAAACGACGCATCACAACAACATAAATTCCAAAATCTTGAGTCATGAGCATAAGAGCATCTAAAGTAGTACTGAAGAGTAAAACACATCTGTGTCAGCATAAAATACAAGGATGTCTCATAGAATAATGTGTGAAACAAAGTTTGAAAAAAAAATAATAGAGAAAATCCCAAAAACCCATAGAGACTCAAATCTAAGCCTCACTGAACGGATCTAGATGGATGTAAAAAAGAACAACAAGAGTGAATTAACTACCCTATTCAGGACCCTGTGCTTGATCTGCAAGAAGAAAACAGAGTAGAAGTGAGCATACCGAGGTGTATCTACTAAGTTCAACCGACTAGGTAAGAGAAATCAAACAAGAATGCAATAATGAAGAATCCTAACACCTGCATCCAAAAAGGTTAGCACACAATAATATATACATAAATAAGACAGGATAGGATATCCAACCTAAACGATGGTATAACACAACAAGAGATGTGAATGCATTACTATAAATCTCATCAAATCATACTTCAAGTGCCTATCAGCCTTGCCAGCTACCTGTGGTCAAGGGGTAACATAATGTCTCAGCCTTACCACCTACCCATGATCAAGAATATCATAATATCTCAACCTTAAGACCTGCTCGTGGTCAAGGGACTTATAAGGTATGAGTCTCACCCTTGCCTTCTACCCAGGTCAAGAGGTGGTACAAATTTCACGTGAAATAGATGCAAGTCAAGATGTTAAACCAAGTATGTACATGATATAAACACATCATGATAGAGGTACTAATGCATAAGACTTATATAATCATGGAAAGTAAGGTCATATGTCACAACCAGAGTCACAACCTAACATAACATCTCATAATAATCATACTTTTATCAATGATCAACTATGCTAACAACATCGGACCTCACTCAATCCTCATAAGATATACATACCACATTATACCCAAAAATCAAGTATAACATCGACTTTGGACCTCACTCATCCCCACAAGGTATACATATGCCCTTCAAAATGTGTCATAAGCCATCAATTATCATAGCATGTCCCAAATAGTATCATGAACCACAAAATATAACAATAGCATCCCAAAGGTTCTCAATTCACAAGATCTCATCTCAATTTATCAATAGGATTAGAGTTACCCATAATTTGGCTCAACCAGAATCACATGTCCAACAATATTCCATCACAACAACACAATTACTGGACAATCAGTCTAGACCTCCCAATTGTCACATAGACACGATCAATTACTCAAATTCAGTCCCATAATGGTTAGCCGAACCTACATCAATGCCGAAACCACACTCGGACAAGCTTTCAATTAACTGAAGTCTCCAAATAATCCTTAGATTGATCAATAACTATCAATAATAAATATTACTCATCAAAAGATGAATTTTGATACCCTTTTTTGGCATAAACTAGGCTTAAGGGCAAAACGATAAAAATTAAGATTAAAATTTGAAGTTCCCAACTATGGAAATTGACTTTAAAATCAAGTTCTACAAGAAAAATGAAGTTTGTGGGTGAAAATCCCACCAAAATCAAGCTTAAATCGAATGAGAAATCAACATTTAAAGTTTGAAAACCAAAGTCTAAAAATCTCATCTATTGAATAATCAAAATCAAGAAATTAAAGACAAAATCAAGATAAAATTTAAGGAAAATGATTAATATAATGTTAGAAACACTTACCCAAAAAAATCTTTCAAAAAGCTTCTTTCAAAATAGCACCAAAATCTTGAAAGTTCAAAAATGGTGACTCTCAGGTTTTTAAAGCTAATCTATGAAAATACACTCCGTGATCACGGAGCCCATCCCGCGAATGTAGAGCCTAAGAAGGTCCCACTCCACGGATGCGGGACCCTATCCGTGAACACGAAGCACAGCATCACGAAGACCTCCACGAACGTAGAGAAGGAATGCACCTCCACCAGATATCAGATTAACTAGCAATGCCAAGTCCAATTCCCTGCTCTAAATGGACCATCGGAACTCATCTGGAATTAGAATTTCACAAGACAAATATGTTTCCATACCAAAACCAGCAATCTGAACTCAACGGAATCATCAAAAATCACTTTCAAGGACCCCTCGCTATATTTACCAATGCAAGTCAAATAAAACTAGCTTAAAACTCAAAACACCAAAACTGCCTTTGGAAACTCCAAAGATTATTATGAGACCATTTCTAGCATTAGTTTCACCAATTGGAACTAGTGGAACTATCGGAATTCCGATCCGAGCTTTTGAACTCCAAATACTGACCAAAATGAAACTTTGGTTCCGAAAATAACTAAAATCACAACTTTGGGCCTAAAAATTCATTTTAACTCCAAATTCAGTTATATAACTTCTCATAGTTTAGTTTTGACGTTTCAGAGCTAATGTAATTGAAAAATCTCTGATTTGACACCCAAAACTCAACATGGCACAAAACCCCAATTTTTCAACAACTTAAGCTTCCAATATGCCAAAACTCTTATTCTCAACTTTAAAAACATAGGATTTTAGTTTCAACTATACAGATAGTTTCAGATAGGCCCAAAGCAATTTACAAAAGGGTAAAGTAGTAATTTTAAAAAAAAAGTCCTAACATGACCAACCAGGTAATTACATCATTCACCACTTAAAACAATGTTCATCCTCGAACATAAAGAAAAGAAGAGTACCTAAAGCCTAAAAAATGCTAGGATATCTGGCCCGCATGTT
>JAPFFP010043760.1:0-12956 GCA_026153255.1 Solanum medicagineum
TTTATGGTGGGTGGGGGGGGGGGGGGGGGGTGGGGTTGGAGGTGCCATGCAGATCCAAATCCTTGAGGTTTTAGAATGGTGATAAATAAAATTGAAAAATAACAACACTTAAAAATATGATGAGATGAATTAAATATTTTTTATATTTTTGATAAATTAATTAAATTATATTAAGAAAAAAAAGTACCAAAAAGATGCAAGGTTAAAGGGCAGGGAACTAATAAAATTCAAAAAGTTATTACTGGGGAAAGAAAGTGCCAACTGAATAAATATTCCAAACATAATGAATGGAATCTATTATTCTCTCCATATTATTTTACGTGACACATTTTGACTTGACGAGGTATTTAATAAAAAAAGAAAAATTTTTAAAATTTATGGTCTAAAATCATTCTTATATAATTATATAGTTAAGAATATTTTATTAAAGATAAAAAAAATTAAAGTGATATTCCTTTTTAGACAGATCAAAAAGGAAAAAATGTCACATCAAATAGGAGGAAAAGAATATAAATTTTAGGTCATTTGAAATTCGAAAAAGAAAAAAATTTCGAGTAGAAAAATAACATATTCACCGCACTTAGATTATACATGGCGTGAATTTGGATAAGGAAGGATATATAGTACGTTTAAATATAAAGAATGACGAAATAAACTTTAAAAATTTAAATTTTCAACTGTTGGCGTAAATGTTGGAAATTAAGGACTAATAATATAACATTTGAAACAAATGTCGTAATATTTTTGACATTTTTATTAAAGACGAAATAAATGTTTAAAACTTTAAATGTTCAACTATCGGTGTTAATGCTGGAAATTAACGACTAATAATATAATATTTGAAACAAATATCCTAATATTTTTGACATTTTTATTAGTGTCATTGTTTAACAACATTTTTCATCAAATCTCATTGTGTTAATGACACTTTGCATAAAATGTTATTATTTGTATGGCATTTTACGCTAAATATTGTTAAAATTTGATAACTAAAAATGAATGAAAAAAAGCAAGAAGTGCCCTATTTTGAAGTTCAAATATCTAAATAATTAATAATATATTGTTTCAGAAAATAAAACAAGACACTAAAATTCGCAAAATGCAAAGGGTAAAAAACAAGAGGGATGTAACTGAGATTATCTTTTGGATTAGAAAAAAATCATTCCGTTGACACTAAGATTAGAGAAGATTTTCTGTCCATTTCGACAAAACTATTATAAAGTTAACTAAAATTTACTTACGAGAAATGACATTTTGGCAAGTACGGATCTAGCTTAGGGAGTGTGCAAAAATCAAATCGATCAATTAATTAAATTAAAAAAATATTATTGGGTTATTAGTTTAATGCGTTTTTAATAATTTTAAAAAAAAATACCGGGTTATCGTTTCAATTTTTAATATTGGGTTACTGGGTAAACTGATAACCTATTAAGACTATAATAATTTAGTATTTTATCCCTTCATAAATATTAAATATTAATATTTTAACATCATTTGACACTGTATTGATATTGGTAATTTGCTTGGTTTCGAATGTATAAGCCTTCTGTGAAGGAAGTAAATTAGAATGTAAAGTCAAATATTGCATATTATTAAGTTTAGGTGCTCAATAAATATTTCCAAAAGCATTCTGTCATTTACAATTGATTTCCTTGTTTTACCGTATCGCACTGTCTCCCACCAAATTATTAGAGAAGTCATATATTTATTTTATAAGCATTTTTTAAAGGTTATTACTGACCCGATTTGTCCTTTAAATGAATTGATTTTTATTTTTTATTCTTAGAAATTGAATTAATATCTAGCAGCATATTAGTTCTTTTAGAGCATAGATACAAAGTATTTTAATCAACAACAACATACCGAGTGGAATCCCACAAGTGGGGTCTGAGGAGGGTAGAATGTACGCAGACCTTACCATTACCTCATAGAGGTAGAGAGGTTGTTTTCTGGGAACCCTCGTCTCAACAACCCATAAGCAGAATAACCTAGATATGTAAAAAGGAAAGAAAAAAAAAGAGAGCAGAAAGAGCGACTACTAAAGAAAAACACATGATAGTATGCAAATACGTTAAAATTAACATATCAAAATCAAAAATGACAACACAAGATATAAAGGTAATGTAAATACGCTAATAGTAAATAAATATAGGACTAGTCTAGACAACATATGATGTAAAGACATCACTACTTCTACTAACCTACTACTACTAAGTCGTATATCGATCTACCCTTACTAACCTATTAACCTTTTACTATAATACACAACCTCCGTTCTTTTCTATATAAGGTCATGTCCTCGGTGAAACAAAGTTTTATCATATCTTGTCTGATCACCTCCCCCAATACTTCTTTAGTCTACCTCTACCCCTCAGTGTATCACCTAAATCCTACCTCTCCTACCTCCTAACAGGAGCATCGATACTACTTCTCTACACATGTCCAAACAAAAATATTCTCGCTTCCCTCATCTTGTCAGCCACAAGGGCAACCTCTAGATTCTCTCGGATGATCTCATTCCTAATCCTGTCATTCCTGATATGTCCACACATTCATCTCAACATCCTCATCTCTGCAACCTGCATCTTCTAAACATGTGAGTTTTTAATTGGCAAAAATACTCCACCCCATATAGCAAAGATGGTCTAACCATCATTCTATAAAACTTGTCTTTAAGCTTAGATGGTATCTTTTTAGCACACATACTCCTGAGGCAAGCCTCAATTTAATCCATGTTGTCCCAATGCGGTGTGTGACATCATCATCGATATCGTGACTACTCTGGATGATGGACCCAAGATACTTAAAGTTATCTTTCTTGGGGATAGGTTGATCAAGTGGCAAGCCTCACATCAATGTCTGCTTCCTCCCTTGCAACACTGAAATTGCACTACAAGTATTTTGTTTTGATTTTGCTCAGCTTGAATTCTTTGAATTTCAAAGCATGTCTCCAAACCTCCAATCTATCATTAACTTTAGTCCGAGTCTCATCAATTAGTACTATATCCTCTGCAAATAACATACACCAAGGAACCTCCTATTAGATAAACCAAGTAAGCTCATTCGTCACCAAGGCAAACAGAAAAAAGACTCAACACAGATCTTTGATGAAGTCCCATCTCAACCGAAAAATACTTCGGAGTCTCCTCCCACCGTTCTTACCCGAATTTTGGCTCCGTCATACATGTCCTTTAACACCCTAATATATGTCACTGGGACACCTTTCACCTCTAGACACCTCCATAGGACATCTCTCGGAAGTTTGTCATAGGCCTTCTCGAGATCAACGAACACCATATGAAGGTTCTTCTTTTTTTCCCTATACTTCTCCACTAATCTCCAAACAAGATGAATTGCTTTAATAGTCGACCGTCCCGACATGAATCCAAACTGATTCTCTGAGATAGACATTACTTTTCTCACCCTCATCTCCAGCACTCTCTCCTAGATCTTCATAGTTTGACTTAACAACTTGATAACCTTGTAATTGTTATAGTTTTGAATATCACCCTTGTTCTTGTACAATAGAACCATTGTACTGCTCCTTCTATTAGAACCATTTTATTATTCTAATATTTTAAAAATATATAAATACTTATTTTCATTTCCTTCTCTCATTTTTGACCTTTATTCATGTGATCCTATGGAATTTTTCACATTATCTTATTTATTTATTTTGTATTGATTTTTTTCCATTAGCATGATTTTATTGGTGTTATAGTTTTTAAATCAAAACTGAATTCATTTTTCAATAAAGTTATAAACTTATGTTTTTTTCTTTATATCATATTTATGTCCATAATGTTGAAATTCGACATAAAGTATTATGTTAAATATTTTTTTTTTTGAATTTAGAACTTATGTTATATTTTTGTTTCATTTGTTTTAGTAGTATTTCGCCACTTGTGAAATTTCACTGGGTATTGTTGTTGTTTTGTTTTAGCAGTATTTGTTGACATCCAATTTTTACCATCCACAATATGAATTAATTATAAATCTTTTAATTTTGACAATTTGAAATAATTGGTTTTCAAAAATGCAAAAAATATTTCCTCAAATAAATTTCTTTTTTTTTTTAGGAGTTATTATTCTTAATCATTTCAGATTAATAATATTAAAAGCTCTTAAATTAATTTATATTAATTAGTCTGGTAATCAAATTAATCACTAAAATTATATTTGATTGCATTTAATTGATTGTGTTCACAATTTTAAATGGCCATTTTCTCAATCTAATTTCCCTACCCTTAAACTCTTGTTTTCCTTTCTTTTTCAAATCATTCATCAGAAGTCTTGGCAGTCTTCATAATAGCATTGAACAGTCTAGTCAATCGCTCTATGTCATTGTATATGAAATATAAATCTATACCTCACAAAAGAAAAATTGTATTGAAAGAAGGAAAAATTATCTAAACTCACACTTATTCTATTGTATTCTCTAAAATTTTTCATCATTTAAAAAATTACAAAAATCACTCTTTTATATTCTCGGATACATCACTTCACACGATATACCGATCAGATATATTACTTTACATGATGTATCAGGACGTACATGATGAATCAAAATGCTAAGTGATGTATCAAAAATCAAGACGTGACGTATTCGAATATTTAAAATCAAAATATGACGTATTAAAATGTTTAGAGATATATTCGGAATTCACCAAATTTAACAAATTTTTATAAGTTATGAAAATAAAAATATAATATAATTAATTTTTTACACTATGAGATTCTTAAAATTTTTAGGAAAGTGACGCTGTCGAGGGCCGGGTGAGATGGGACATGGGCGTTGGGCCGTCAGTGTTAATTGTCCCACTGGTCCATCAGACACAGTTTACAGGCTTTAATTGCCTAAATAATTATTATTGAGAGCATTTTAGTTTGGGATATATTATGAAAGTACTTGGGGAACATAAACAAAAGATTTACGGTATTTTTATTACCAAATAAATATTTATAACTTAATTATAATCAAGAAAAATGTGATCTTGTTTTAGTATATAAATTTATAATCAAATTATTTAATTTGATATAAATAGCAAGTTATCTAACTGTATACCAGATCGGTTAGTCGTGCATATTTTAAAATTTGGTATTCCTATTTGAGTTTTCCTAAAAATATGTTTGATGTAGTTACAAATCCGTCACATAAATTTGCATCAAGTGAATTTGTAACAGTAAAAAAATTGTCAATAAACTAATGATACATCCGTTCAGCAATCTTACAATTAATGGGATTTGAAAAGCTGAAATGTACACGATGTCGTAAATTTATGAAGATGAATAGATTATTTTTGATAGAGAATACAATATGCATCAACATGTTGAAAACGCATATAAGAAAGGTGTAAAGCAATTATAGTAGAGAAAAACTCATGTTAAAAAAATGAAAAGGAGAACGGTAACAATGACAAATGATACAATAAAGTCCTGTTTGAAAAGTCAATTTTATAATTGAATTTGGAGAAATTGGGTGTAATTATATTATCTAATATGTTTGGTTGGTCATCTAGTTACTTCATTAGCAAGTAACTATGTGTAATTGGCAAAATGGAAGAGGCTGTAAATGACTGGTAATTACATGGTGTAATTGGTTAATTTTTAATTTCTTTCTTCTATTTATATATTTCTTATTTATAATTATTTTATTTTTATTATTCTAATATTTTAAAAATATATAAATACTTATTTTCATTTCCTTCTCTCATTTTTGACCTTTATTCATGTGATCCTATGGAATTTTTCACATTATCTTATTTATTTATTTTGTATTGATTTTTTTCCATTAGCATGATTTTATTGGTGTTATAGTTTTTAAATCAAAACTGAATTCATTTTTCAATAAAGTTATAAACTTATGTTTTTTTCTTTATATCATATTTATGTCCATAATGTTGAAATTCGACATAAAGTATTATGTTAAATATTTTTTTTTTTGAATTTAGAACTTATGTTATATTTTTGTTTCATTTGTTTTAGTAGTATTTCGCCACTTGTGAAATTTCACTGGGTATTGTTGTTGTTTTGTTTTAGCAGTATTTGTTGACATCCAATTTTTACCATCCACAATATGAATTAATTATAAATCTTTTAATTTTGACAATTTGAAATAATTGGTTTTCAAAAATGCAAAAAATATTTCCTCAAATAAATTTCTTTTTTTTTTTAGGAGTTATTATTCTTAATCATTTCAGATTAATAATATTAAAAGCTCTTAAATTAATTTATATTAATTAGTCTGGTAATCAAATTAATCACTAAAATTATATTTGATTGCATTTAATTGATTGTGTTCACAATTTTAAATGGCCATTTTCTCAATCTAATTTCCCTACCCTTAAACTCTTGTTTTCCTTTCTTTTTCAAATCAATTGGTCCTTTTGGACCAAAATTGGTCCATTTGTCTTCAGTGACCCAGCCCAAATCCCTCCTTGACCCGGCCCCATCCTTTCCCTTTCAGCATATGTTATATACATACATATATATTCCCTCACCTGAACTCCACGCGCCCCCAATCCCTTTCCCTTCTCCTTCTTTCTCTTCCCATCGTCTTCTTCTTCACCAACGAACCGAAAGAAAACCGGCAAACCGAACCCGCCAAATTCCCCTCAACATTCATGCCTTTCTCCGTACATACGTGTCCCTTCCCTATTCCCCGTCAATCGATTCGTACCTCCTCCGTTTGGAATCAAAACATGGTGCATATCACAACCATCGATTGAAATCGATGGCTGTGATATGGACTCGTGGATGATTCCCAAAGGATGAGGTAGTTAATTTCATATTCAAGCTCCAAAATCGATCCCGGATTTTCCCGAATTGACCTCTGATTTTTCTTCCCGTTTTAAGCCCTAATTCGGGGACTATATATATCTTTTCCAAGGATCATTGAGGGGGGCCCTTTTTTGGTCATCCTGAAAGCAGGAGAAAAACTAAATTAATTCCCAGAGCCTTTCATCCTCTCAAAAACCGCCTAATTCATTAAAGGGGAAGCATTTTTGGAGAGGTTTAAGCCAGAAATCTTTAGTTTTGAAGTCAGTAACTCGTAAATAAGGTTCTCGTTCTGTGGTGAGAACTCCTTCCCAGCTCCTCGTCCCAATTCGTTGCGTCAAAAAGGTAACCGCTTTTGATCTTACTACTCTCCTCCTGTTTCTGTTTCTGGTTGCTTTAGTTGATTCGAATGTGTTCTACTTGCTGGAAAATTTTGAAACGTTTCTTCATGTGACTGAAATGTGCTTCGAATGCTAGTATATTACCAAAATACAACCAGTCTAGTATTTCTCTTGTTTGTCCGCATGATTTGAATTAGGCCTTTGGTTCTGGTTTGCTGGAAATTATTAAATGTTTCTTTTGTGTCTTTCTGATTGTATTCTTACTCTTGTCTTGTCTAGTTAAAGGACCTGTTTTATACACTCATCGTCAAAGTTTGAGTTTTCTGAATGTATACTGCTATGCTTATCGCGTTAAGAATCAGTGAAGATAAGGAAGCATGTCTTTGTTCTATTCTGTCTCCTCGTCTCTGAAATCACTTGTTACTGGTGATAGTATCCTTTGTGTTGTTCTAAATCGTGACGAGTCGGTACTGTGGTTTTACTCTTAAGAGATAAGAGCCTGTAGTGCGTGCTGATTTTGGGTTTCTTGTTCAACTCTGTGTTTCTTAATCTATTTCAACCTCTTTCAGTTAAGTAGCGTCTTAAATAGTCATTTTTTATACTCTAGCAGTCATGTCTTTAGTGCTGGTTTAAATTCTTGATGAAAATAGCTTCAATACTTGAATTTGTGATGTCTTCTCTTCAGTTTCTATTTCAATCTTTGCTCTTAACTTTAACCAGTCATTTGAGTCATTTTAAGGTGATATATAACTCATCTTTTTTTCCTCGATTCATTTTTATCTGACCAGTCCATTAATGCTCTAGTCCCGGCTTGTTATACTTGGTTTTGATGTGTCTGTGTATCCTCAAAACGTAATTATTTTATCTTCTGCTCATTTGTTCTTAGAACCGATTGTGTTTTGCTTTATCTTGCTGTCATACGCGTGTTTAATATGCTTCAGGAAATCAATATGTTAAGTCTTCTCATGTTTAACCTCTCTTCTCTCAAATTTATCTGCATCTGTTTTCAATTTTAGCAAGCATGTGACTTACTTAAACGCCTTGTGCTTCATTTTTGTCTAAATATGTAGCAGGACACCTTAGTTTTGAAGTCTATTTCCCCCTAGCATCTTTTGAAGGATAAAAAACTGGTTTAACTTGCATAAATAGCTGCTGGTTTGTTACTGTCGCATTGCTTTACGATAGATGCCACTTCATTTAGCGAATAAGAGACTAGCTTGTCATGCTAGCATCAGTGGTTCATGACAGCTATTGTTACTTTCTTAAACTCCTCTCTCATTGTTTGAAATTCTTCCTTATTCCAATTTTGTTTTCAAATAGGTCAAGTCTTTAAGCTACTGTTTTACTAGTTTTCGTCATTTTTCTTCCTGCATTTTCCTTTAACAAACTACCTGTTGGTTTAGTGTCAACAAGGCTTCCCAGAGTTTTAAAAGGATCAACTGTTTAGCTTGAAGTCAACTGAATATACTCGTTGGTTTCATATACGTATTCCATGCTTGAGTGTAGTGTGATATCGAGTCTTCTTAACTTGAGTAATTTCGTTACGTCTCACTAATCATTTTGGTTTCAAAGTTCTACAGTTGCTAGTCATGTGTCTTCCTGTTTTTCTTGATTCTGTTTCCTCTGTCAAATGCTAAGGTTTTAGTGTGATTTCAAGTGCACCAAGGGTCGAGATCCCGGGATTTCTTTTGGCTTTTACCTACCTGTTTACCCCTGCTCGTATTGAGTTATGCTAATTTGTTTTCAAGCTCTTATTTGCATTGTTGCCTTTAAAAGAATATTTTATCTCTGTCCAACTTTTCTTTCCCCTTTTTCTTGTGATCTAGTTTAAGATTTTGCACGTTATATTACATGGTTCTCACCACTGTTTTGGTTTGTTTCCTCTGTTTGCTCTAGCTGCATCAGATTATGCTTTGTTTTGTTTGTTTTGGTTCATATTCTACTTGAATTTTCTGCTCATCTAGGCCTTGATTCGGCTATTGGCAAGTTCTAGTTTATATTGGTTTGGTTAATTTCCAGATTATGCATCCCATCTTATGTTAGTATGCAATTGCCTTCAGTGTTTCTCTATGTGAACTGTTGAAAATTTTTATTGTAAAATCGTCTCCTCCGTGTGTTTAAAACTGTGTCAATTCAAATGCTATAGTTGAATTATTTAGTTTTCATTTTATGTTACCGTGCTTATTTCACTGTGAGCAGTAATTCCTTTCCTCCCTTCTTTTACATGTGATTCATTTTGGAGTCCTAAATGGGCTCCTCTCCTATTGTTTGCACCTTGTTGGGCCATGGAAGCCTAAGTTCCCTCTCGAGTCAGCCTAATATACAGGAAAAGAAACTGAAATACAGGTCTTGGAGATACAAAATCGGTTTTATACACTGATACACAGTATATGTACACCGATATACACCCGTATACAGCGCAGATATATATGGGGATATGGGCCAAAGCTCACTGGGCAGCAGCCTGGCAGACTCTTGATGGGCTTGGCAGGCCCAACATCCAGAATTAAGACAGGTTGAAGAGGAATTGGGCCTGCCAAAGCCCAATATATTTAATCATTGTCTATTATTATTTGTTGTGATATTTGATGCTTTGTCTTAACTCTAACATTGATTCATTGTTTATGTTATTAGTTATTATTAATCTAATTAATTTCCCCGACATGTTTGCCATTCATGTTAATTTCTTCTTTTGATCTCTCTTTGATGTTAGACTTGATTTTCTATGGAATTAGACTTTATTGGTAGAATGGGTCAAGTATTTAATCAATTTCTTTTCAAAATTAGCCCATTTTCAAATTTAGTCATTTTTAGGCTTAGTCAAAATTTTCGAAGTTAGTCAACTTTTCGGACTTAGCCAATTTTGCAAAGAAGCCATTTTCTCAAATCTAGTCAATTCTTTTAAACCTAGTCAATTTCCTTCAAGGTTAGTCAATTTCTCTCAAATTTAGTCAAGTTCTATTTAATTATTTTGCAAATTTAGCCAATTTTTTTTCAAATTTAGTCAAGTTTTGTCAAATTCTTTCAAATTTAGTCATCCCTTTCAAATTTAGTCAAGTTAGTCAAATTTTTTCAGATTTAGTTAAATTCTTTCAAGTTTAATCAATTTCTTTCGAACGTAGTCAATTCTTTCAAGTTTAGTCAATTCTTTTAAATTTAGTCAACACTTTCAAACTTAGTCAACTTTTTTTAAAGTCAATCAACTTTTTTTTTTTTAAAAAAGTTAATTTCCTAATTGTCCGTCAATCGCACGTTAGCGGCCATTTTGAGTGATTAAGTTCTTCTCAAAGTGGAAATTGGACCCAACCCTTCCTTTGGTGTATTTTAAAAGATTTTTTCTGTTAGGTTTTTTAAAATGTTTATTGATTTCCTAATTGTCCTTAAAATTAGGTGACGACTCTTTCCAATTTTGGGAATTTGATTTATAGTTAAATTAGTTGGGTATTCAATCGAAATTTTTGAAAAATCAAAGTCCATTTTTTTTTGAATTAACAGTATTGACTTGATGTTTCACATTACATGTCATTTATATTTTTAAGTTTGATTTGATAGATTATCTTTTTATCAAATATTCTAATTATTTTACCATGATATTATATTTATAATATTAATATTTTTTATCAAACATATATTTCATGATGTTCGTATATATCTTGTTACTTAGTTTTTATGATTAATTTAATAAAAAAATAGTTATTTGAAAAATAATGTTTTATAATATTAGTAAGAACATATGTTTACTAATTAATATAGTTTCAAAAGATAATATATTTCTTAAATGTTTAATAAATGTTATTTATAAATACCTTAATTTGTCTAGATATAAACTTTTAATTAGATAGTTGATATTTATTTTTTAAAAACTTAATACAACCTTATAATTACACTTGTTCAACCAAACAACATACTTGTAATCGCGCTACAATCACATTATGACAAACAAATAGATTACACTAATTACTAGGTTAGTAATTATTACCCTACTAATTATACAAATTTCAAGTAGCAGGTGACCTTTCAAACAAATCCTTATTGAGGTAAAGAATATAACATGTAATACTAACATCGAAGAATAAACTAGTAAAAGCATACTGATTAATAACAATCTACGAAGGGAGCTAGACAATTCAACTATCTTCACCCTCCATATCTCTGAAATCATGTTTTTGATAAATTGAAAATGTATCATGTCCTATTTAATTTCAATTAAAAATTGAATTTTACAAAGCCCAATTTTTATGGAATGGTGACAAATTCATCACATATCTTGTGATCTAATTTTCTTGTGTTTTATGGAAACTTATTTTTTACATTTGTTTTCACTTAACCATCAATCAACTTCTATCACTTACTCTCTCTTTGTAGGACCAATTTAGGAGGAAACAACATGTACCAAATTTGGTTAAATCAGATGTAGGAATCAGTATTGGACTTGAGCAATGTTATGATATTAAATGATCAAAAAGTTATCTAAGTTTTCGATACGTGTTTAGATCAATTTACAGATATCTCGATTAATTTCATGAAATTTCTCCTATCTTCTCCGCAGCATGTATTGTTCACCAAAAATTAGACAACTTTTTATCATGACTTTAAAGGTGCTTTATTCTAAAATCTAAACTTCTCCTGTTGTTTTTTCAACTTAACTATAGGGAAGCGATGCTAACTTTATGCGCAAAAAAAAAAAAAAAAACCTATGATAACCACGTATATTTTTTATTTCTCATTCGATTTCGCATCTATATTGAAGTTCCGACTAATCTAAATTCATGCTACTCAAGACACATCAAAGGGAGAAGTGCACCATACCCAAATTAATTTTTTTTTAATAATTATGGATTCAAATTTGAGACTGCAGAGAGATCTTATCCATTTCACCACAACTTAGTAATTCTTCCTGATAGCCAAGTCCTGGACCAATATAATCCACCTACCACTCAAATTGGCTAAGATCAAGTGTAGTATCTGTTCTTATCAGTTTAATATTTGATATGTAGATCATCGATCCACATGATATTAACTCAATTTTTTAAGGGGGGAAAGTCTATTAAGGTAGCTTGCTGCCTGGGCTTTCAAGCGTCGCCCATGCATTGCAGTATGGCGCGGGCCTGGCGCACCCCACCAAAGCAGTCCAGAATTGCTGGCCCAAGATTTGCTTTGGCACATTGAAATTGATCATAATATATTTTCTGATATTATTAATAAATTAAATTTCCACTTCAAAATGTAATGGTACTTTTTATTTTTGATATTAGTGTTTAATATTGATAAACATGTGTACACTTTAAGAATGGATTGAAAATCCCTAAGTTGCAATTCCCTATAACAATACTTTTTCTCTAAAATATAGAAGTGCCCATTTTTATAATCCTGCAACACCACATATGAGATATAAAATGCTCACAGTTCTTACCATTACCTCATAAAAACAGAGAAATTGATTTACATGAATAACCTTTGCAGATGCTAAGCTTGACAAGGTCACTAATCCATTAAGAGCATCCAATTACACAATAAAACAATGTGGGAGGGCATGATCCACTATTTTGGAAAGATGTACTCAGTTGTCGGCTCTAGACATTCAGAATTATAAGTTTATGAGTTCTTACGACGACTTATCACTTGACTGTGGGGATTCGGTCGTAGCTATGAACTAGGCAAATTCATCCTCATTGCCCACCAAAAGATAAATGCCACCCCAAAAAATCTTTTGGTTTTAACAACTGATGGCAACTAATAAGTTCAACATTGAGGAACATACATACATCAACATACCCCAGTGCCTCAAAAGGCTCCCGCTCATTGCAGGGTGAGGGGAGGTCGGATGTACGCAGCCTA
>JAPFFP010043761.1:0-12956 GCA_026153255.1 Solanum medicagineum
TAGTTGGGTTTTCGGGTTAGTGTTTGTCTGAGTGCCTAATCGGCACTAGTCACGGCCCCTGGGTCGGGTCGTGACAAGTGTAATTACTTTGTATAATATATGGTAAACTCATTAGTTTATCTAAGTGTTTATGTATTTATTAAATTTTGGTAAAAATATTGGTTTGATACTGTATGACAATTTCATTAAAGGTATTGTTATTAATATTCAACAGTGTAATTACTTTGTATATTATATGGTAATCCAATGGTAATTTTTATGTAATTTGTATGCTTATCTCATTAGGTGGTCATATTGTTACTGCATATAATCCTTTATGGCGAAATTATTGGTTTTTTACTTGTGAGTCCCCTTATCGATGCATAATTTTGCTATGAGGCTAACCAATTTTTTTGTTTAACAGTTGGTGGCTGGTGGGTTTTTTTTTCTTTTTTTGGGTGCCTATTCTGATAGTATTATAGTCAATGGTGTTTAACATGTCCTTGAACATGGTAATAATTTGATATATTATGTGGTAAAGTCATTAGTTTGTCAAAATGGTAATTCTTTCGTATATTGTATGGTAAGCTCATTAGTTAGGCTACCATGAGACAAAAGATCTTCTTTCTAAAGAGATTCGATTAGGAACTCTTATATGTCAAAGGTTCAATATTAAAATAATTTCAAAGGTTTTTCCTGACTTTGTGTTGTTTTCTTTTTTTTTAAGGAGAATTAGTGCTTTTACAGCTTGATGTGCTGTCAAAATACATCACATTTGGTGCCTAAAACAAGAGATTTTGCAAGTTCTTAATGCGACGTTTTATGGTTTTTATGTATTTTTATGTTGTTATTGCAGAAAAGATAGGTTGGCATGATTTTGGAAGAAAATTACAGATTTTGGTGAAGTGCAGGACATACGAGCCATACTACTAGTTATAGCCCAAGCTACGAGTCGTAGGGTGCTCTCGTAGCAAGAAACAGTGAGCAAAATTAGGAATCTGCTAAGTGGAGGTCAGCCCTACGAGTCGTAGGTCTTACTACGACTCGTATAGGTGGGATCGTAACAAGAAATAGTGAGCTAAAAGTTTGGACCAAGAACTGAAGGCCTAGACTACCAGAGGACCATACGAGTCGTAGCCCAAGCAATGACTCGTAACAGTGGGTCATAACAATTAAGTCCAAAATACCAAGTGCTGACTACGAGACCCCGATTATGACTCGTAGGTCACCCTATGAGCCATACCTATGCGACGTATCTGCCGTCAGCTGTCTTTTCTATTTAATTTTTAGGGTGAAATTGTAAATAGTATAAATACTTAATGATAGGGTTTTAGAAGAGACCTCGGACTTTGAATATTGGGTTCCGCACTTTGAATATTCTCTCTTGAATATTGTAAGGGTTTTTCTAGGATTAGTGTAGATTTTTATTTTTTAATTTGAAGACCCACTTTAGGGATTGCAAAAAAATCACATTGTACTCATTTTCCATTGATCCAAGCTTGTAGTTAGCAACTTGAAGGTGCTCTTGTTCTTCATTGTTTTGGGTAAACTTCAACTATGTCTTCTATATTTATTGTTGTTGATTTTTCCTTAGCCATGAGTAGCTAAGCACCCACAACTTGGGGTTGTGGGAACCATAAGTAGTTGACTTGAAATAACCTAGACATTGTGCATTTCTTTGATTGGGGTTTTGCATGTATTGTTTATTTCCGTTCATTTTGATTGATGTTTGGTGGTGGCCAACACTAAACCCCATTTACTATCACGATCCCGACCAAGGTAATGACGAATAGGAAAAGAGAAGTAGACGACAGGATTCAATTGATGTGTTCTCATCTAATCAACCAAAACTGACCAAGGGGAGGTTGACTAGGACAATGAGTAACGGTTAGTTGGAACACCATGGTTGCCAACCAAGCGCCATGGTGAAATTTGACCTTCACCTTCACAAGAGGGCTAGAAGAACCTAAGTTATCGTCCTGTATGCGATCTTCCAATTAGGGTTATGTTGTCTAGGGTAATTGAGTCGTTGAATCATGGGGAACACAATACCCAAGTTGTCCCTAAATTTGAGTGTCTTCTCGCATATTTAGTGTAGTTTAGTTTTTGCTCTTCATTTTGAATCACAACCCCCCTAGAGACTTTAGTAATCGATGCTTGAAATGATTGATAGTGGATCTATATAGTCAAGCCCTATACTCCCTGTGGATTCGACCCTAACCTTCGATTAGATTTATTGCTGACTGCCACCGCTTTGTTATTGGAGCGTTAACATAAAAAATTATAGAATCGTTGCCGAGAAATACGACTAGGTTCTTGACTTGATTTCACTGTTAGTTAGTTCAAGTATTAATTTCTTGATTCTCTTGTATTTTACTTTTATTTTTGTTTTTGTTGGTTGATTTTATTTGCAGGGTGTACTAAGTTGTATGCTCAACGTAAGGAGCCAAGGCAATCCCTTAGCTCCGATTAATTTGGAGATCTATCTACTTACTAGAAGAATGGCTCATGTGAATGAGAATATTGCGGTTGAGGAAGAAATGAATGTTAACGATGATGATGTGGGAAGAGAGGAGAATCCACCACCAAGGGACAACAGCCACAACTAAGGGACTTCAACGAAAACGCTTATGGATGCAATCAATATCACTTGAACCCTATGACCATATACGTTGCTTATAGATGCAATCAATATTGTTTGAAACTTATGACCATATATGTTACTGGTGATATAGTGTTACCTCCATTATCGACAGACATTAAGTTTACGGTGTCAAGTGGATTACTCCAAATGCTTCAAAACCGTGGGTTGTTCACAGGGCTACCTTCAGATGATCCCCACCGCCACCTTCATAATGTAATCTTTGTCTGTAAAAGTGTCATGGGGACACAAAATCTTTCTCTTGATGGAGTTGGTTTGTAGGTATTCCCATTGTCACTAATTGGTAATGCAGTTATGTGGCTGTCTGAGCTTCCTCCAGGTACAATAACAAGTTGGCCAGAGCTTCAGAGAGTGTTTCTAGAGAGATATTTCTCAAGATCAAAGAAGCTTAAGCTCAAAGACCAAATAAACAATTTTGAGCAATTGTCTGGTTACTCTATCAGTACCACATGGGAGAGATTCACCAAATGCTTGAGGATGGTCCCTGATCATAAGATTGCTGATGATGTCTTGGTTGAGATTTTCTATTGGGCGCTTGACGAAAATAGTCAAACTTGTGCTGACACAATCATGAGAGGCATGTTTCTTGACTAATTGTTTGCATTGATAACCGCAAGGATGGAGCAAGTGGTTAAAACAAACAGAGCATAGGGTCAAAGCGAGCGAGGTGCAGAGAAGACTTCTTGCATGGCCAACACCAACAATGAGCAAGCAAAGGTCAACGAAGAGATCATGGAGCAACTTGCTCAACTTCGCACGAGTATAGACTTGGTCTTAAATCAAAACCAAGAGAGTGTTTAAGCAGTAACCCACCAACCTCCTAAGGCTCCTATGTATGGATATCCATTCTTTAATGAAGATGCTTGCTTCGTGAGTAACCAAGCAGCGGGTTTCCGGAATAACCCCCAAGAGTCCAATTTGGGCTATTGGAGGCAAGGTTCCGGGAGTCAAGGTCGGAACTACAACCGTGAGGGTGCATATAGAGACAACCGAGGTGGTTACTATAAAAAAAAGAGAGTGTCGGATGCCGAATGGGGTAGAAAAGATGACTATAAGAATGGTCCTTATATACCGCCACACAATCGTGATGCCACGATAAGTAATTCTAGGATTGAAGAGATGTTTGACAAATTGTTGAAAAGGGCCGACCACCACGATGAGACCTTAAAAGGAATGAAATCGGACATTTCAAGAATAAACCAAAAGATAGAGTCTCACTCTATGGCAATTAAGCAGTTGGAACAACAATTTGGGCAAGTTTCTTCACAATTGAACCAACGCCAAAAAGGAACCTTACCAAGCAACACGGTTCAAAATCCTAAAAATGACGGGCATTACATGGAGGTCATGACTAGGAGTGGTAAAAGCACTGTCGATCCCCATATACTACTGGTTGAGGATGAAGCTTTTAAGAAGGGTATTGATAGCAAAGTATTGATTGAGGAAGTAAGTATGGGGAGTAATGAGGTGCCAAACAAAGAGGTGAGAGAGCAAGAGAAAGTCAAGATGATCCCGAAACCACTTCCTCTTTTCCCTCAATGACTTAAGAAAAAAGAGGAAGATGGCAAATTCAAGCATTTCCTTTCAATGGTAAAACAATTGTCCATTAACATTCCCATTCCAGAAGCTGTGGAAAAGAATCCTGGGTACGCCAAATATATGAAGGATTTGGTGACAAAGAAGCGGACTTTGAGCCAAGATCTTTCACAAGAGCTCCAACAATATAGTGCCATCATGACCAAATGCCTTGTCCAAAAACGTGAGGATCCCAGTGCATTCACCATTGTGATGTAGAATTTGCAAGAGCATTGTGTGACTTAGGAGCAAGTATTAATCTAATGCCTCTTGCCGTGTTAAAAAAGCTTGACATTGAATTTGTAGTATTATTCTGGACATTAGTTTACTTTGAAGTGTGGTTTGCAGGTCTAGATCAAAAGCTAAAGAGTTGAAGGAAATTGCATGTGGAGCAGCCTCTACGAGCAGGACTACAAGTCTTAATGCACACTACGACTCGTATTCATACCTCGTAGAGGAAAACAATAAGGGTTTAAAGTTGGCATACACACTACAAGCCAACCTTACAATTTGTTGGGTCTCCTACGAGTTGTAAGTGGGGTTCATAGTGCCCAGGTTTGAATTCCAATTTCTCTAAGTGTTAAGGTCTGATACAAGACAATGATCTATGAGTTGTAGGAGGCCCTACGACTCGTAGTCGAGGTTTAGTAGCCCCGATATGTAGGTTTTTAATTGAAGAACCGGTTTGATATAAAAAGGAGTCAAAACATTTTGGTCCCTAAACCCTCATTTTGTGCCCTAATTAACAAAAATTTCTCCCAATCCCTTTCTCCTTCACTATTTCGATCACCATCCCAATCATCCACGTCACTTTCCAGTGAGTATTTTCGGCGAGTACAGTACACTAGGGTATTCGGCTTCTTCTTTTCATTTCTCTCATTGCCTCTTTTTGCTTTGCATTCTCTCAAGTGGTAAGTTTCCTTGGTTGTTTTTGGCACACTCATGTTATGAGTTTTATTTCGTGTTAAATGATGTGTGTTGAATGAAGATTTCGAATGTACCCTTGAGGAAATGATTGTGTACATATAAGAGATTGGGATATGGTCTATTTGACTTCCTTAGTGTGGTTTTCAATAATGAAATTTCTTTAGTTGGTTAAGTGTGGTGATGTTATATGGATCATATGGGTGGTACATGGTTTGTGATTGATAAGTTTTGAATTCATGTCATGAGTTGAACCTAACTTAATGTGTGTATGCCTTGAATATGATCCATCCATGAAATACTCCTTGTGGGATTGTGTCTTGAATATTTAGACTCCCTTTAGTATGTACTGGTGTTAATAATTGCGAGTTTGGTGATTAATTGCTCTTGGTTAGATCTCGTATATAATTAAGGATTGATGTTTGATTATGGGATTATTGTTGAAGTGGGAGTTGTCATGGTCTATTAATAGGTATTGATTGTGTATTTGTCATAGTATGAATTCGTACTTCAATGTTGGTTCCTCTTTGGTTCTTTGGGAAAGGGTACAGGCACCACAAGTGGCTTCTGTTTTCGTCTACAAGGACCCCTTACGACTCGTAGTGGTCCCTCGTAGGAGGCAACAATCACCTATGGTTCCTTAACTCTTACCATACGAGACCCACCTATGACTCGTAGTGCCTACTGTGAATCATAATGAGGGACTTGTAGGACCTGCCTTGTTCTAAATTGTGTTCTGTTCCTTACTACAAGCCCAGACTATGACTCGTGTGTCATCCTATTAGTCGTACCTGTGAACTCGTATCTATGATTAGAATGTTATTTGTTCAAGCACCTTAGTACTACGAGGCTATTATACGACTCATAGGTCATCTATAGATCGTACCTGTGCCTTATATCTGAATACCTGCAACTGATTCAATGATCCTTTTATTTCTTTTATTGTTTCTTGTTATTTTCTTAGTCGATTCCTGCTTTAATGGATACTATGGTACTCACTTTGTGGTATGGGTTGTTAATTTTCAAGTAAGAGGCCTCCAAAAGATAAACAAGTTATACAAACCTTTAGGAAGAAGTTAGTGGATGAATCCTCTGAGATGGAACAATATAAGGGATCTGTGAAAGTCCACAAAGTCTAAATTGACCCCGAGGAAAATGTGCCTCAAACTCGAGCCCGCACTACACAGGCCCCAGTAGAGGTTGATAGTCCCTCCCAATCTGAGGAGGAGGGCAATAGTGATGGGTCCCATAGTAGCTCCCCGCAGATAACTACTCACACTGAGACAGATTCAGAGGAGGCATCAAAGGTTGAGCAAGAAGAACCAAAGTCCCAGCCTCCAATCGATCCGAGATAGGGCATCCCAGGAATAAAGGCCATATATGACAAAGGTTTGGAGCCAAAGGGACAGGGAAAACCTGTGAGACAGTTCCACGAGGAGTCAAAGTTAAATGACCCCGGTTGGACAGGGTGCCTATTTTAGATACGGAGGTCGATAGATACGAACTACAGTGGACATGACAGCGGTTGGGAAAGTATGCCCCATATTTAGTCCGGGAGTTCTACGTAGCTTATTATGCCACTCTTCTCCAAGATTTGCCCAAGAACAAGAAGGCTATTGATCAGCCTAGGCCAAGAGAAGTTTTTGTCATGGGTCGGGTAGTTGACATTTCAGAGGAGACTATCAGACGGATTCAGTTCGGGCAAAACTACAGAGTGCCTCGTTCCACCACTGAGTATGATAGTCGGATTTCAAAGATGAGGAAAGCAATGAACGAGAAGGATGTTGGGGTCAAAATCGAGCTATTTTAGTGGATACCTGGCATGATATGCAAGGAGGTTTTTGAGCCTACGTGGGTCACAAACCACACTGATCAGATCATGAAATCCCATCTCTCTTTCCGGGCCAAGTTTTGGTGGTCTATTATCCGTTGTCATATCAGGCCAACTTTTATGGACAATGCGATCACTTTGGAGCGAGCTATACTATTAGCCAGTATTCTAGCTGGCTAAGAGATTGATTGGGCCCGAGTCATGGCGGAGCAGATACACGAGTCTGCTGTCAAGACTAACATTTCACTGTCATTCCTTATTTTGATTCATTGTTTGTGCAGTGAGGCAGGTGTTCGTGTTGATCCCTACCGTGACCCACGTGTAGAGGTCGTGCGCACCATAGATCCCAACCTGATCAAGGATGGGAACCTGGTGGCCCTGCAGAGAGAAGATTCTCCTCCCATACCAGATCCGTTCCATCTAGAGCCACAAACTCAGAAGCAGACTCCAGCTACCACCAGTGCTATGCCAGCTACCTCAGAGCCACCTCCAGCTGTTGACACCGAGGCGATGCCATCCTCCAGCACACCTGCACCAACACCTTCTACTACATAGGTTGACTCTGCAAACTTTTCTCTTATGTCTGGTCTTGCTTTTCAGGCATTGGTGTGCAGGGTAGCGAAGACGGAGTTCCAGTTGAGCAACTTAGCTAGCCAGATCAGACCATGGGTCCGTTAGACAGTCCAGGACTCGGAGGAGAGGGCTAAGGCATTTACTCGCGAGATGATAGATCAGAGAGTTAGAGAAGTGGATGCCAGAGTAGACTCCTTCGAGGATAGGGTCCAGAAGAGGCTCAAGGATGCCCAGCCTACTAACATGATTGCTTGTACAGAGGAGTTGGCCAAGTTCAAGGTCGACTTGTTGAGGTTGTTAGCAGCCGTGATAGCAATTCTGGAGGAGGAACCGGTGGATGATGATGTATTTGACCTATTTGATAACCGCCCACCTGCTCACGGGAAGAGGCCCTCGAGAGTGATCACCCAGCGGTGAGCCAGAGACACAAGACTGTTGATGAGGCGGCAGTACTAGAGGAGCAGCTAGCTGATGAGGCAGTGCAAGAGTCCTTAGCCATGGAGGCATGGTGTAGGGACCGGGAGCAGTGGTAGCAAAAGGAGAGGGTAGCTCGCATACAGCTGCAGCCCAAATTGCCAAGGAGGAGACTGAGGCCCAGGACCTGGATGACCAGATGGATGCCAGTGCTTGAGCACCATGTGTTTGATATTGTTGACTGCAACCCTTATTTTCTACTTTTGGATACTTTGTTAAATGTTTTAGACAATATTTTCTTTAAGTTAGTTTTTGGATAACTTTAAATGTTTTGTTTTGAATGTTTGTTTTAATTATGTTTTGGATATTTTGTTTTACATAGTTGGTTTTTGGGGGTTGTTGCCTATATGTGTGTGTGTGTGTGTGTGTGTGTGTGTGTATGTATGTGTGTGTGTGTATGAATGCGTGTGTGTGTGTGTTTACTTTGAGGACAAAGTATCTTCTTTTGTTAGGGTGTGGGAAGTTATAGATTAGGGTGAAGTCTGAGTAACCTCGAATCTATAACTTCCCCTATTTTTGATCTCAAGGTTTTCTTGCCGTGTTTCTTTTTCCCTATGGATGATTTTAATTTCTATTGAAACAGCATGCTTAAGTAGTGTAGATAATTTGTAGATATATAGTAGTTACTAACTTGTGGCATATATATAGTCTTGAAAATACTTTTTGAATGTTTTGAAAATTCGGTACCCTCAAATTTTCTGAGATTATTGGTTATTTTACAATCATGCATATGATTATCTAGCAATGTTTGTTCTGATAAAGAGAAGGCAAGTTGATGCTTGAAGTATGACCTCTGAGTCTGTACTTGATTGTGTATGCAATGTCATGTGTGTGTGAGCTTATTTTGCCATATTCATATATTGTGTATGGACTCAGAACTTGTCTTATTACTCTAAGGTTGGACTGGTGATGTGGTTGATTGGGAAAGGATCTTAGGCCATTGTTCTTTTAGTGAGCTTACTTTTGCCTAAATGACCTACCAAATATGATAGTTTATCCCTTGTCCCAAATACTTAAGCTTTTCATGTACCTGTTCTTTATTGACACCTAGCTAGCCTAGCCTTGTTTTATGAAATACCTTGCTATTGGCCTTGGTCTATCCTTGAACATGTGAACCTTGATTGAGGCTAAAAGCTTAAGTTAAGGGTGGCACAAATAGTGGCCCTAGTTTGGGAAATAGATATTATGTGCTTCATCTCAATCTAAAAGCCTAAGTTGAGGGTAGCCTTTATTATAGTAAAATAATGAAATTGAGGTGGTTAGTTGGGAAAGAAGAAGGAAATGAAAAAGTCAGGTGCCGGGTGAGAAAAAGAAAAGAAAAGTTGTCTTAGATTGAGGAGAATAGCAAAAATAAGCTCAAAAATAAGGCGTAGCTAAAAAAGAGAAAGAAAGCACCCGGGAAAAGCTTGAAAAGGAAGAATAAGGTGGATTTGATGGAAATGGTTGAGTTTTGGAGGTAAGGGTGTTGGAAAACATAGTTCAAGGATAGCTTTTAGTCACTACTTGCCTAAAATGTCTTATCAAAGCCCCATGAGCCTATGTTACAAGCCCATTAAGTCCTAAAGTGATCCGAAACCACTTTGTCATCAGTCCGGAGTTGAGGCAAGTCTATGGTGTTAGTCATTATGAATGAATTTCATTTATGAGAGTGAGAATGCTTGCACCTGAATTTTAAATGCATTTTGAGTGAAAAAGAGAGAATTTTTTTTCCTGTGAGGGCATTTGCATTGTATGATTGACATATGAGTAGTGCAGTGATTGAGGATTCTTGATACTCCTTCGCTTGTCACAGTTAAATTGTCGGATACATCTTTGTGTCTTGGTATGCATAGTAGCTCTGTAATCAGGTTTTGGAAATGAGAGTTGGGTACCTGAAGTGGAGTTAAATGATGTATATGCCATTGGAGTAGCTGCTATGTGTTTCTCATTGTCTGCTTAGATTGGGTCGTCACTTGAGGACAAGCAACAGTTCTAAGTTGAGAGTGTTGATGTGCTGTCAAAATACAACACATTTGGTGCCTAAAACAAGGTATTTTACAAGTTCTTAATGCGACATTTTATGATTTTTATGTGTTTTTATGTTGTTATTGCAAAAAAGATAGGTTGGCATAATTTTGGGAGACAATTACAGATTTTGCTGAAGTGCAGGACATACGATCCATCCTACAAGTTGTAGCCCAAGCTACGAGTCGTAACGTTCTCTTGTAGCAAGAAACAATAAGTAAAATTAGGAATCTGCTAAGTGGAAGTCAGCCCTACGAGGCCACTCTACGAGTCATAGGTCTCACTACGGCTCGTATAGGTAGAATCGTAGTAAGAAACAGTAAGCTAAAAGTTTGGACCAAGAATTGAAGGCTTGTACTACGAGAGGAGCATACGAGTCGTAGCCCAAGCAACGACTCATAACAGTGGGTCGTAACAGTCAAGTCAAAATGCCAAGTGCTGCTTACGAGACCCGATTACGACTCGTAGGTCACCCTATGAGTCATACCTGTGCGACGTATCTGGTGCCAACTATCTTTTCTATTTAATTTTTAAGGTGGAATTGTAAATAGTATAAATACTTAATGATAGGGTTTTAGAAGAGACCTCAGACTTTGAATATTGGGTTCCACACTTTGAATATTCTCTCTCAAATATTCTAAGGATTTTTCTTGGGTTAGTGCAGATTTTCATTTTTTAATTTGAAGACCCACTTGGGGGATTGCAAAAAAAAAATTACATTTTACACATTTTCTATTAATCCAAGTTTGTGGTTTGCAACTTGAACGTGTTCTTGTTCTTCATTATTTTGGGTGAACTCTCAACTATGTCTTCGATTTTCATTGTTATTGATTTTGCCTTAGCCATGAGTCGCTAAGCACCCACAACTTGGGGTTGTGGGAATCATGAGTAGTTGACTTGAAATAACCTAGACATTGTACATTTCTTTGATTGGAATTTTACATGTATTGTTTATTTTTCTTCATTTTGATTGATGTTTGGTGGTGGCCAACACCAAACCCCACCTACTATCACGATCCCAACCATGATAGTGACGAATAGGAAAAAGAAAGTAGACTACATGATTCGATTGATGTGTTCTCGTCTAATTAACTAAACCTGACCAAGGGGAGGTTGACTGGGACAATGGGTAACGGGTAGTTAGCACACCATGGTTGACGACCAAACGCCATGGTGAAATTCGACCTTCACCTTCACAAGAGGGATGGAAGAACCTAAGTTACCGTCTTGCATATGAACTCCCAATTGGGGTTATATTGTCTAGGGTAATTAAGTCAGCGAATCATGGGAACACAATACCCAAGTTGTCCCTAAATTTGAGTGTCTTCTCGTATAATTAGTGTAGTGTTAGTTTTTGCTCTTTATTTTGAATCACAAACCCCCCTCCTTCTTAGAGACTTTAGTAATCGATGCTTGAAATGATTGATAGTGGATCCATATCGTCAAGCCTCATATTCCCTGTGGATTTGATCCTAACCTTCGGTTAGATTTATTGCTAATTGTGACCGCTTTATTATTAGAGCGTGAACTTCACAACTTTATCGAACAAGATAAGTCCTCCATTTGATTTTGGGGTTCAAAAAGTTGGCTTTGATGGATTAGTTTTATGTCATGGTCACTACCGAACAACCTTCGACTAACTCGGTAAGCTTATTTGTTATGTTTTCATTATTTATTAAGTGTTGTTTATTTAATGGTTCATTGTTTTGTTTTTTTTTTTTTTGAAAATATTTGGTGCGTTTTTTTTTTTGTTCTTGAAATTTTCAAACTTTAAGCCTGTTAAGTTTTTATGCTTTATATATAACTTTTGGTTCTGCGGGGTATTTCTTTTGAAAAATAGTGGTGTGTCGATTTTCTTAATTCTGTTTATTTAGTTTGGTTGTTGAGTCATCATCAAAATGCAATCAATATGGTGTCTGTTATGTGTGCGGCTTGGTGTCCTTGGTGGTCAATACCATGGTTATGTAGGTTTTTCTTTTTTTGGTTTCTCCTGTCAATCATGTATTTGTATCTTTACTATACATTTTCATTAACAATTTATTTTCTTAGTTGCCCTGATTATAGTTGTTCATATTTTATTTATTTTTTTATTAACAAGTTATTTATTCCCACATTTTTTCTTGACAATACAACATGTGAATGTCATTATGTATTAATTGCATAAGAAATGCAAGTGTGGTAATGCAACGCAAAATAGAGTGACGACGACAAACACATTTTTCATTAATTGGGTTGAACAAATCTATGATATTTGAGTTAGGAATAATAGGGACAACACATTGATCACCCTGGATCATAATGTTGTACAATATATTAGGGGTTTCAAGATTTTGAGAAATACGCTATGGGATAAAGTAGATTATGTTTGCATCTCTATTCATGTTCCCTCCAAATGTTATTGGGTGTTGGTAGTTTTTTCTATACAGTGTATGTGTTTGTTTATTTTTGATTCACTTAGCACTATTGGGGCTGCCCACAATGCTGCGGTGATATAGTTTGTGCGGAAGTTGGCTGTTATCATTCCTCTCTTTTTGGTTAGTACTTAATTTTATGGAAAAAGGGATGATATTGACTGAAATAATTCAGTAGACTATATTGATTATGCATTCTCTGATAGCCTCACCTTTATTTCTTGTGACAACAGTCCCCAGCAAGTTGAGGATTCCAAGTAAGTAATATTTCCTTGGTTATTTGTCTCTTGTTTTTTTTTTGGGGTGGCCTTAATCTTTTTTTCTTCTTTTTTCCCTATGCCGAGATTGGAAGAAAAGCTGTCACGACCCGACCCCGGAGCTGCGACTAGTGCCGATAAGGCACTAATTCAGATACTAAGGCACAGATTACTACAAATAATTCTACGGAAAATCCGGCAGAGTTTCCTTTGTTTTACGGACTAACCCACCTGCAAGGAAACTCAGCCAGCCAAAAACAGAGATG
>JAPFFP010043762.1:0-12955 GCA_026153255.1 Solanum medicagineum
TAGAACAACTACTTCATCTCTTTGGGCTTCCTATATAGGGAATAAGTACTGTAAAAACTTACATCCTTTACTTGCTAAAAGTATAGGGGCTTCACATGCCTAGATAAGTATGATTAAAATAAGAGAGGAAGTAGAGCCTTATATTTGGTGGCAGATCAAAGCAGAAAACTCAAGCTTCTGGTTTGACAATTGGACCAGATTGGGTCCTTTATATTACATAGAAGCAGAGGCTAAAGAAGAGGAAGTGGAGATAAAGGAGTTTGCTAAAGATCAGGTATGGAGCATCAATGATATTGGGGAAAATGCCTCCAGAGGATATGCAAGAGTTGATCATCCATAATATTAATCCTCTAAGGGGTGAGACATTAGACAAAGTACGGTGGATTAGTGATAATACAGGCATTGTCACAACCAAGTCTGCCTATCAGATTGTAAGATCTAAGAGGACAAAACTTGATTGGTGGAAATTTATCTGGAACAAGAGGCTTCCTAATAAGATTTCTCTATTTATGTGGAGGGTAATAAAAGGCAAAATTCTTATAGATGACAGTCTGAAAAGATGCAGAATTCCTATAATTTCCAAGTGCTATTGTTGCATTGGTAAATGTGAGGAGACTGTTAATCATCACTTCTTAACATCACTAGTAACACAGAAACTATAGAAACACTTCCTCTCTTGTGCAAGATTTAGAGTGGAATGTGGGCATTTGGGACTTTCCTGCAAAGTTGGTGGACTACCATGGAGAAGAACAAACCAAGGGATATTCTAATTAGCATTCCTTCCATTCTGATGTGGGAGTTATGAAAAAAAAAAAGAAATGCCATCAAACATGGTAAAATGATTAATTTTCCTATCCTACTAGAGAAGTGTGAGGCTGTAGTTTATCAGTTATGTAGGGCAGTCTATTCAAGAGGGCTATCTATTCCTAAATCCTGGTCAGAAAGTCTGGTCCTGATGCTGGGACTTAGAAAGAAGTTGTATTATAAATTGCTGAGATGGAGGTTTTCTGAAAGGGAGTGGATTACATGTAATACAGATGGAGCTTGCAAGGGTAACCCAGGTAGCAACTCATATGAATTCTGCCTAAGGGATATAAAAGGAGATATTTTTTATACAGAGGCAGATTTCATTGGATTAACAACTAACATAGTAACAGAGGCCACTACAATCTTGAAAGTTATACAACATGGAAGGAATAACAACAATATTAATTTGCGGGTGGAATTAGATTCTCTATGTACCATTAAATTTATTAGAGGGGAGGAGAATTCCTTTGGGAGATTGTTGAAATTATAGAGAACATTCAAACTCTATCTAAAGGGATAAATGTTCAATATAAGTATATATTTAGGGAATGCAACCAATTGGTAGATTCCCTTGCCAACAGTGTACATCAGAGCCTACAACTAATTAAATGTGAGGGGTTTAGTCAGATGCCTAGCCTAGCTAGAAAGATACGCAATATGAACAAAGCACAAGTACCAACATTGAGAATAAGGATAGCAGAGATACATGATATACCTAATTACTAATAGGAGCAAAGTACGTACAGGATGGTAATCACATACATGGAGCGCATTTACGCACTTATATCAGCTATATACACAAATATACACAAAATTCACAGCTACAGATCTAAGGGTTAGTGAGTGTGGGAGCAAAACAGTTGTGCAATGGGCATACTTTGCTCCAAACAAAATGAAGAGTGGCTTCATCACAAAAACGAAACACCAACAACATCCCTAACATGGGTCAGGAGGGAAACCGAAGCTCCACCATTTCTGTCATAAATGGAAGATGGTTTTCAGTAGGGAAAGGGTTTACTTGTAAACAGCAAAGAATTGTAGTGGCTTACATCTCGATTCGGAGAGAAACACATAGCTGCCTTGACAATGCAGCAGGCCAAGATGGATCCACATACATCACTCTATTTCAGAGAGGAAAAAGTCAAAACATGGGTTTGAAATATCAAGGGAGAGTACAAGGGGACTTACATGCTGAGGAAGAGAGAAGCATCAGAAAAAGATGCCCAACAATGAAGAACACACAAACGGAGCAAATCACCATGGATGATGAAGTTGAAAGGACACAAAGAGAAGAGGGAAAGCTGAACAAGAGGAAATGTGTCAGTTCGTCTAGACACACCGCAATCTTAGGGATTAAGTACGTTAAATTGGAGGATTGGGCCTCTGGGTCAAGATGTATTGGATTAATTTTTCTGAATAAATAAAACGGGCCTCTGAGCACATAAAGAATTTTTAAAAAAAGAGTTTCCTTATTGATGCATAATTTTCCTATCTATTGATGGGGGTAACTTGGGAGATGTAACTTGTTTTGATTTGAGCATGTTTTGGCTATCTTGAGTGATATTCTTCATTTTTATTATATAGGTTGGTGAGGGTGACATTCCAATGGACATAGATATAGATATTAGTGATTTTGAGTATGCCATCCCTGACTTTCCATCGAACGATCAAGATGCACAATATGGTGAGAATTATACTCCCATGCCAGTTGAAGGTTAGTATTTACTTATAAAATTATTTAATCTCAATAAACAAATACAACTCATGGGATTATAATAACTTTTTAAACCCAATTTAAAGTCCCAGCTGAACCAACAATAATCGCACACAAGACTCCCACGCTGGATGACTTTGAATTACTTGATTTTTTTACCTAATTTAAGAGAGTCCCAGATTGTTGCTTTGGAAAATAGAATACCATATGTGACACTAGCACAACAGGCTCGAACAAATCTTGCCAGAAAGTTTGTCAAATCACCCTATATTGACTTAAGTAGTTCTGCATGTAAATCAGATAACTTGCCAGTCATATCTAGGGTTGAGCATCCTTTTGTTAGTTATAATGATTTTGAGATTGATCCAGAGTTGGCTGAATGTTTTAAGAAGTGAATTACAAATAGATTATCAAAAAAACGTGGCAGATTTATGCATTTTTATTTTCATTTAGTTTACTTGTTTACATTATTTATTTTAAAATTTATATTATTTTTTTAGGAAAATTAACGCTTTTACAGTTTTATCCAACAAGATAAATCCTTGTGTTTTAAAAAGTTGGGCTGATAGACTATTTTACGTCATGGTCACTACCAGACTGCCTTGGACTAACTCGATAATCTTATTTATTATGTTTTCATTATTTATTAAGTGTTGTTTATTCAATAGTTGATTGTTTTGATGAAAATATTTGGTGTATTTTTTTTGGGTCTATAAATTTACGAGCTTTAAGCCTCTTAAGTTTTTTGGCATTATACCTTTTGGTTTTGAGGGGTATTTCTTTGGAAAAATAGTGGTGTGTTGGTTATTTTAGTTTTATCTTTTTTAATTTGGTTATTAAGTCAACAATATAATGGCAATCACTATGATGTATGTTACGTGCTCTTCTTGGTCTCCAGGGTGATCAATATCATGGTAATTGGGATTTTTTTGAGTTTTTCCTGTCAACCATGCATTTGCATTTCTGCTATACATTTTTATTAAGAAATTATTTTTTTCGTTGTCCGATTATAGTTGTTCATATTTTATTTATTTATGGTTAACAAGCTATTTTTTCCCACATTTGTTTTATGATAATACAACATGTGAATGTCCTTATGTACTACTTACGTAAGAAATGCAAGTATAGTAATGCAATCCAAAATAGAGTGACGACGATAAACACATTCTTCATTAATTGGGTTGAAAAATCCATGATGCTTGAGTTAGCAATAACAGGGATAGTACATTGATCACCTAGGACCATGATGTTGCACAATATATAAGGGGTTTCAAGATTTTGGCAAATACGCCATGGGATAAAGTGGACTACGTTTGTATCCCTATTCATGTTCCTTCAAAATGTCATTGGTGTTGGTAGTTTTTTCTATACAGTGTAGGTGTTTGTTCGTTTTTGACTCACTTAGCGAGGTTAGGGCTGGCCACAGTGTTGAGGTGCTATAGTCGGTGTGGAAGTTGACTTTCATTATTCCTCTCTTTTTGGTTAGTACTGAATTTTATGAAAAAGGGAATGATATTGACTGGAAAAACTCAGTGAATGCCTTCTCGAATAGCCTCACCTTTATTATTTGTGATAACACTCCACAGCAGGTTGAAGATTTCAAGTAAGTAATATTCCTTTGTTATTTCTCTTCTATCTTCTTTTCTTTTTGGTCTTAATCTCTTCTATTTTATTCCTCCCCATAATGATTGAGGATTGTATACATGCGTTTTTTCTGAGCTGATATATGAATAGTATGATTATGCCGAGATTGGAAGAAAAATATTTGACCCAATATTCCGTCGATTGAGATATGGGGCATTATTATGGGACTATGGAAACAAGAAGATTGATTCAGGTGCAATTAGTGAAAACGAGGTGACTGGAAAGGTGGTTAGCAAGTTTTGTGGTCCTACGAGCAACCGTGAGCATGTCGAGGAAAGTGGAAGAGTGTCGGGGTCTAAGTATGTTCCTAGGAGGAAGTCTTAGAACTCTTTGTTGTAAAAAATGTTTTTGTTTGGTGTATAGTTTGATTTTTATTGTTAGTGGATGTTTAAAATTTTACACCTTTTTTTGGTTTTACTGGTTTATGACCTATCTGACTAACTTTATAATCTTTCCATGCGCAATAAAAGCTTTTTATAAATTATTATTTCTGTTATTCTTGTCATGTTTGTGACCTCTTAAAGTTAGTATAAACCAATCATGAAGTACACTGATTTATTTTTTATATACTAACAAACCCCATTTTGCCTAAAAAACATTTCTGGTGCTTCAATTCAATTAATATACCAGGAGAATTTATCAACTATAAGCCTTATCATTTAAATGCAAGTTACACCAGTCTTTCAACTTTTTTAAAAAATTGTACACTTTCTTTTTTACAATACTTTCGCCAATTTATACTTATGAATACGCAAAAAATGTTTTATACTCTAATTTTTTACAACTAAAATTTTTTACTATATAATTGTACACACTAAACTAATCCAGCTTTTCATCCTCCACTCCTAAATAAAATAAAATTAAATTAAAAAAAACACCCCTTTCACAATACCATTAAAAACAACTAATGGTATACCAAGTCAATATGTGACATTATACCATAAGTCAAAATACATAATCACAACAATAAAAAAGACATGTATCCTACTAATAAATTAATTTAATTACTAACAAATAATTAATGCAAAAATATTAGTTAAGTCATATAAATAATAAGTTATGCAATAGTTTCTACACATGACCAATAACATAATATACCAAAAAACTAAATACACAAAAATACCCATAATTGTTAATACAAACAACAACAATAACATCTCAACCCACTTAAATTATAAATGTCACGCTCCGTGAGGGTACTCCAGACGTAACCGACACTCAGAGACTATTGCTAGCCCCAAGTGAACCACTTGGCCTTATCACATTCATTCATACATACATTTTACTAATTAGCGAAAGACATAAGGAAGTAAATGGGCACATCATCATCTAGTCTCAAAAATAATACTCTAAATAAAAGGGCTAGTAGGAAGAAACTAGCTTAACAAGTCGTAACATCAACATTCGACTCTAGTCTATGAAGCCTCTATCACTGTCAAGTGGTGCCAATGGCAGACCCATGACTACCTCAATCAAAATAAAAATAATCAAATCTAACTCTAAAGCAAGATGAAATAAATATAATGAATCCTCTGAAGTAGAAAAGGCTCACCAATCAGTTGAACGTCTCAAATCCTCAATGATATGCCTATTGACAATCTCCAAATCTTGTATCTACATCATGAAATGATGTAGTCCCAAAGGGGGACATTAGTACGTGGAATGTACTAATATGTAAAATAGTTGAGTGAAATCGAAACAGGTAGAATAATATAGAAAGAATATCAACTCGATATAGAAGTCAATCGACATGTCAAATGTCTATCTAAAGAAAGAATAAAGAGTAGACAAGTGACCCACTACGCAATCAACTCATCAATCAAATCAGACTCATCTCAGAGGGATTTATCTCAAAGGAACTCAACTCAACTCATCTCATCTCATCTCGACCTAGAGGAACTCATCTCAACTCATCTCATCTCATCTCAACTTAGAGTACTCAGTTTAGGAACTTTCTGGGAGTTTCTCTTATCTGATAACAATCAGTTATGATCCAATGATTGTACAACAAGACACCGTTGTTGCCAGAGCCGTCCCATACTTGCCAGGTAGGGGACGAATCAAATTCACTAGGGACCCCAGCAATCCGTTAAGTCCTCTATTGTTTTAGGGACTCTATCCAGAAGGAACCACAATGAGATGTAATGGTTCTAATCCTCACCTATACTTGGCTACGTAATTTGAAGAGTGTGAGTTGGACTAAGTCTTACTCTTTTGGTGGTCGATACTCCTCCCATGACTCAACTGCTCATAAAACAATATCCAGTCAATACATCTCAATTGACTCATCTCACTCATCCTTATAAAGGCTCTCATCATTCAATTAATCTCATAGAGACTCCAACCATCTCATCAATCAACATCTCAATCAACAAGTTAAGGATTTGAACAAATATTAGGGAACAATCGAATAGACGAATCGTTAGAGTTCATTTATGGAGACTCAAAGGACTATCAACTTTTATCAACTCAATCATCATTCTTATATCACAATCACAATCACAATCTACATTCTCTATCAAGGCTCTAGACTCAATCCCTATCTTTTTTCATGCATGTTTTTAAAAGTTAACATATAGGGTTTATGCAATATCTCATGAAAATATTTAATTTAAGAAAGCAAGTCTATGATGATCATGAACATATGAAAATAGATGTAAAAAGTATAATTTGTTCAAGAAAATAATCAAGATTCATGCATGTAGACTCAAGAACCTTCAATTCTCATCTAAGACCATCTATAGGACACATGGGTGAACAATCCCATGCTTTTAGTTTGGCCTTACATACCTGGAAAGTTGATATTACAATCTAACTTTGAAGAATACTAGCTTTCTTGGAGAAAATCCTCAATCTCGGTAGTTCTTTTAAAGTGAAAGAACTTGGAAAGATATTGTTTGAAGAGCTTCTCTTTGATTCTTGAATTCTTGATTTAGAATCTTTAGAGTTCTTGATGAAGAACCCTAATTCTTGAAGAAGAAGAATTGATAAATCCTCTCTTGGGATTCTTGAATTCGTTTTCTTGAAACCCTAGGTTATGATTTAAGGTTCTATTGGAGATTCATGAATAGATGAAGAAATTTGGGTTGGGTAGATTGAAATTTATGAAGAATAACTCACATTGATAATGAATCTTGAAATCTAATCCCAACTTGATAACTTTCTTGATGATTCTTGAGCGTTTATGTTTAGGAGTGAAGGGGAGGATTTTTGATTATGAAAACTGTCGTTTTATGTGTTTTGGGACCTTAAATAGACCCTCAAATGTTTTAGGATAAAAGTACCCTCAAAATAAAAAGAAAAAACATCATTTATCTCATCCAAAAAGGGTTCGCTTGGGTCCGTGATGCGGAGCCATCGTGCACCTTTAGACAGCTCTGCAGGCCTTCACTAAAATGGTCATAACTTTTTACTCCGAACTCGGATTGAAGCGAAATTAAATATGCTGGGAAACTAATTCAAATACCTTCGATTTGATTTATTATGGGTCACCTAACTCATTATACTTTAGGAGATATGATAATTTGAAGTTGACTTTTCAATCGACTCATATGAAAACTTAGTTGGTAGAAATTCTTTGGACTTGACTTGATATAAAAGATCTCTTATATTCGTTTATTGAACTTAAGAGGGGGTTGGAAATTGATTGAAATGTCCTTCAAATGATTTAAAATTCAAAAAAAAAACATAAGTTTGTATCTACGACAGCTCTGCGTTGCGCATCCTCATTGGAATTCGATTTTCGATCGAAAAATTATTTTTTGATCTGACGGCTCTAAAATTCGAACGAGATCATTTTCATACTCAATTTTCTATGCTGATTGCATATCCGGCTCGAATTTACAAATGGAGCATAGGTAGACGCATTATGCACACATCTTTATTCTAGGGGTATTTTGGGTAATTTTACTGGGCGTTACAATAAAATTCAGTACAATCATTCTGAAGATGGTATTTTGGGGCAATTCTTCTTGTTGTGTCCTTCTGCCCCACATAAATTGTAGGTACCTTTAAATTTTTTGCATTTCATTTCATTAAAGCCCATTTTCTTGTCTTTGTTTGATGCCTTTCTTGGTCTTCTTTTTGTAATGGGTGACTATACCAATTAATCAAATATATGACCCAGAATCACGCACATGCTTTCGCAAGGTAGTGGTTTGATTGGTATTGCATAAGTATCCCTAAAGTTCTTGCTACTATAGTAGATTGAGCAGAAGGACTCAACATACTTGTTCCTATATTCAATAAAAGCTACATCATGACTACATGGTATTCCATCATGCTGAAACCTCCCACAGCTACACATGCATGTGTTTAGACAAACAATGAATCTTTTTGCACCATCTATGACGTATGAAGATGTTCTGTTGATGCTTGTACCTTCAATAAAAAATAATCACCATTACACTTTTTTTTTGTAGAATAATACATTAAAAAATAGAAACTTATTGTACGAACCGTCATACTATTTGACAATTGTTTATTTCCCACCAACATTTCATTATATTTCCTTGACAGGACAGTTGTTTTCCTTCCTTCCTCGTTGTGTTTTTCATTCCAAAATTCTATTGTCTGCCTCACATACTCAAACATAGAAACTACTGGTAGCTTTCTTCCGGGTAAGATTGCTTTATTTATGGACTCAGCTATGTTACACGTCAAAGTCCAAATCCGCTTTACTATTGCATGACAGCGAGATCACTTTTCAAAATCAGCATTGATCAGATATGGTCGAATTTTTGGATTAATCTCATCCATTCTATCAATCATTCATTAAACTCTTGGACAATATACGCCATTGCGAAGCTGAAAAATAACTTCCTCGACGTTCTTATGTGTTTTCTTCAATATATTAGCCCACAAATGATAGATACAAGCATAATGCTTGATGTTTGGATAAACAATTGCCGTAGCATTCCAGATGCTTTTATTTCTATTGGAAACAAAGCACATACCATCCCTATCATAAATGTTGTTTTGAAATTAATGAACCTACTCCATGCATTGTCATTTTCAGAATCGGCGATACCATATGCCAGTGGAAAAATATGTTGTTGACACCCAATTTTTGACCAACCTATACCCATTTTAGGTTGTCATTTGATTAAAATAGGTATTTTTTAAAAATTTTAAATAAAGGTTTTTTTTTTTAATTTTATCCAAATAATCACGTATTTTGTTTTTATATATATTTTTGAAATTTCAAAATTTGTTCGTTAATTATTTTTGTGATTTTAAGTTAAGTTTTATTATTAATATGGTTATTTTTATTATTTACTTTTATTGTCATTATTATTATTATTATTATTATTATTATTTAGTGTCATATTTTAAATATGATTTTTACCATTTTATTTTATGAAGTTTTAATTAAAAAGAAAAATTTAATATGTTCAAATATTTTTACACAGTTATTATATAATACGTATTTTCTTTACGTAAAATTATTATATATATATATATTAAAAATATCGTATACAATTAATTAGATGGAAACCTATTTGATTTCATCTCAATCCATTCAATTCGTAGTCTTTTCTATCAAATTCATTTTAATTCTAGTTAATTTCTTTGAAAATCATTTCAATTCTAACCCATTCTTTACAATTTCTTTCATATCTAGTCTAAATTGGATCAATTTGCAACTTAATTATAAATTTCCAATTCAATTCAATTAATTCCGATTCGGATACTTGTTTTTTGATCAAGATAACCCATATTTTATTCCCATTGATCCGCCCTATATTGTGAAAACTAATCTCAACCGTCCATCTTGTTTTGATGAATGGCCAAGATTAATTTCCCTTTTTAACTTACAACACCCCAATACCCTAAAAAATATTTCACTTCTCCTCTCTCAAAAATAGGGTGCTGCGCCCCTTACTCTCTCTGTGACCGGCGACATCGCCGCTCTTCGGCGAAATCAGCCACCGTCGCAGCCCATTCTCCTCTCTCCTTCTCCCTCTTCCCGTCCTCAACCTCATCAGCAAACCACCGCGAAAACCCCATACCTCCATCATCGTCACCAACCGCCCTTCACCCCCTTCGCTCCATTTTCCCGGTCAGAAAGCCCCTTGTCACGTCACCCACTTCATCTCCTCCATTGACCAGCCACCACGCGCCCCTTTAGGTCCATTTTCATGGCCGTCCAAACAGCCCCAAAAATGAACCCTTTTCTTCCACCCGAACAGCCCCCAAATCAGCCCCATTTTCTCCCAAAATCCACCCCCCAATACAGTCCCCTTTAACTCGAAATCTATCAGAAAGACCCACCTGAAGACCCCTTTTCAGTCAACAGCCACCAGTCAGACGCCCACCAAAACTCCGGCCAGTAATGGTGATGTTCCGCGGTCAATCTTATTGGAAAATTCATTCTGGTATATTTTAATTTAATTTCTAATCCCTATCATTTCAACAGCTCGTTACCTTTTAATTGATTGTGAGCTCTGTCGGTTTGTGCATAGCTATAGTTATAAGATTTCTTATGTGAATTTATGAAGCAAAGTTTAGTAACTGACTACTGGTGTTTCTAATTTTAAGGTTCCATGGTTCTCTCCTTTTGTTGAGATTTTCGTTTTTGTTAATCGAACGTGTATTTTATTGATTCCAGTGTCTGGTACTCTCCTCACTTGATGCTATAGCCTAGTAAAATCTGAATAAATTGTGTATGTAGCAGTATAATGTTTACTTGTCAATTGAATGTTTGATGCCTAGTTTATTTGTGGTAAGATGTGATTAGTTTTGTTAATTGAATATTTGATGCTCAATATATTTATGGTAAGATGTGATTAGTTTTTCTTTACAGCATATGTAATTGATAGTTATTATTCAAATTTCTATTGATGGTAGAAATTGCTTATTTCGAATTTTGATTGCATAATATCCGTTTGGTACCTGTGATTATTTCCATTTTTGTGTGCTTATATTCTGATTTTTGGTAATTGAATCCTATGATTGATTTTATTCCTCCGATTATGGTAATCCTGAAATTGGATTATTCTCTTGCCTTTGCTGCTGTGTCCCTAGTTGCTGGACCCTTTTACATTCTCACACACTCTTCTTTCATATGAAAATACATAGAACCTTCACAGAACACTCCATAGACTGCATCGTTTTATTCTATTCTAATATTTTCCACGTTAACATTCTGTTTTGAAAACGAAGAAATTACTTTCTTTATTTTTCTGTTCATCCTCCTGTCAAGTTCGATTAATGGTAAGTTTGTACTCTCATCTTTTATTCATATGTTCTTGAATTTTCTTAGTGTTAGTACTGCTAAAGCGTTGCAGGTTTCTATAATTTTCTTTTGGCAATCACTTGGGGATGGGGAGGATCTGGAGTAGAGGATTGAATATTTATTTTTATTTTCACTCTTATGTTGTATTTTATTTTCGAAGCCTTGTAATAACAAAATTGTGAAACCGGGGATCTACTTTAAAAGGGGGAGGGGAAATATGTGTTGTTTTCTTTATTTTTTTATGTCCCGAATTAATTTGTGATAATGTTTTCACATGGGCAATATTAGGACTCAGTAAAAAAAATATAGTGATGTGAATTGCTTGTTTAACAAAATTTCTTTTTCTTTTGTTAAAATGAAAATTATAGATATCATGCTTATAGGATTAACGTTTGTTCAATATTATGTTTTTTTAGATATCATGTTTTTAGGACTTGCCTATTAATCTAAAAATTATATATGATTTATGTGGTTCTTGTTTTAGAAATCATGCTTAGGAATATTTAATGTTTTTTTTATGCTTGCTTATTCTTTTCATATGTTACAGAAATCATACTTAAGTTATTTGTTAGAAATCATGTTTTATGCTATTAATAGAAATAGTGTTTTGCACAAGGATCATGTCTTTAGGCTATTTGTTATGTTGGTATTTCTCTAGAAATCATGCTTATAAGATTTTGTTTTTTATGTTAGAGATTATGCTCATAGGATCTTACTTTCGAATAAAGACTTGTAATAGAAAACATGCTTATAGAATTTTGTATTTTTAGAAATCATATTATTAGGGTTTACTATTTTGGTTTTCCACATGTAACAAATCATGCCTACAGGATTTTGTTATTTTCTATAACAATTTTCACATTTTTAGGAATCATGTTATTAGGGTTTAATATTTTGTTTTTCTCACATGTTAGACATCATGTCTAAGGATTAAATTTGATTTTAACATGTCACATATCATAATTGTCTTTAATAATTTCTTTTTAATGATTTTCAGATAGTTCATTTTTAAAATAATAATACCTTTACTCAACTAGCTAAGTTAAAAGTTCTTGTAACACCCAGTAAAATTATCAAAATACCCTTACAACTGATACATGCGCATAAGGCATCTTCTCAAACTCAGACAGGAAATCTGAGATCGGATTTGTGATAAGTGCGGAAAATTGAGTCAGAAAATGGTCTCAACTCGATTTAAGAGCAATCGAGTCAAATAATTTTCGCAAAATTATCCAGAAATAGTGAGGGTACCCGACAGGGTCGCGATGCAGACCCAAAACAGTCAGGATATGTGATAGCTCCACGATGTGGACCCATGGCAGACCCACACTTATATAGTTCCTCAACTTTTTGACAGGATTGAATTTTTGAAATTCACAGGTGCGCGACAGGTCCACGTCGCGGACATTTTATCCTGACATGTTCCACCAAGTTTAAAAATTTTAAATCTTTTGAGGTGCAATTTAGACTCCCCCCCCCCCCGCCCCCCCGCCCCCCCCCCCCCCCCCCCCCCCCCCCCCCCCCCCCCCTCCCCACCCCTCCCCATAGCCCCC
>JAPFFP010043763.1:0-12953 GCA_026153255.1 Solanum medicagineum
TCATATATCTCAAAATTCGTGCGTGATATCAAAAATCCTACTTTATATTCTTGTTCAGTGGGCAAAATTGAGTGGGAAATAGGTATAACCCAAATTTTAGAGGACCCATAGCAAAAAATGAATTTTGCCAAATTTTACATTTCCAGTAGCAGTCCGCGACTTCTCCACAATGCAGACCTGTTGCGGAGCAGTGTATTTTGTTGCTAGTCTTTATCTCGGTCAAAGGCTTTTGGGTCTTGGGCCTAAGCCTTCTCATGTGTGCAAATATCTATACTTAGCCATATTTCACCTTCAAATCATATAAGAAATTCCCCTATACTCTCCCAAACTTATTTTACTCAAAATCAAGGGTTCCAAACTCCTTCCAGATCTTAAGGATTCCACTCAAGCTTCAAGTTTCCATTCTAATCTTCATCAAGAAATTCTCCAAAGCTAAGGTATGTAGGTTTTAACCATTGGGTCCTTTAACCCATAGTGCCCAAGCTTCTTTTTTATATAAATAGCATGAATCTAAGTTTATTTACTTATGGGTCTTACTTAATATGAATTTGACTTTGAACTATGTTGGGGTTTCTTAAAAGTGTGACTGTTTAAGCATTTTTTGAGCTATGAATCTTGGATCTGTCTTGAGATTTGATGAAGGGTTTTGATTTATATCACATGATGGTATTACCAAGTGTTGGTGGGTGGTTTTACATTGAATTTTCTTGCATGATTTAACTCTTGAATTACATGGTTTAACAACAACATTACACACTTGCCAAGTGCTTGATAAAATATCTGGATTATGTTTATTGAGTTGTTGAAGGCCTAACATTTGGCATATGAGTTAAGAGACTTTATGATGATGAAAGGATGAAATGTATGTGTGATTTCATGAGAAGTGTATATTGTGTTGTGAGTTGACCATAGCCAATTGAGGGGTGATGCCTCAATCTCCTCAGATGGGAGTGGTAAACCATAAACCAATTGAGAGGTTGGTACCTCAATCACTTCTGGTAGAGGGTGGTCATGTCCATCAACCAGTTGAGGGGTTAGTATGTCAATCGCCTTGGATGGAAGTGGTAAGCCATCAATCAATTGAGGGGTTGGTACCTTAATCACTTACGACAGAGGGTGGTCATGTCTGTCAACCAATTGAGGGATTGGTACCTCAATCACTACTAAAGGGTGGTTTACCTTTGATTCCAAGTACTATATTTCTTGGTCTATGATGATGGTCTCCTACTACACATGTTATATATTCTATGTAAGCATATTTTACTTCAAGTTTCACTCATACATGTCATGTTGCTATATGCTCATTAATTGCCTAATTATGCATTTTGATTTTGTTGCCTATCTCTTGTTGCATTGCATCCTACATACTTAGTATATTCAAATGTACTAACGCATACTCTATGCCTACATGATGTTACCATGTAGGAACCGGAGCTCCACTAGATCATCCTCCTCCACCACATAGCTAATACGATTATTCTCTGGCAAGTTGGTGAGTCCTCAACTTTAAGGACATGCTTCTCTTGATTATGCTATGTATAAACTCCTTTTATTGTTGGCTACTTATGACTATGAGGGTGAGCCCAGTTGTTTGTCTTTGCCCCCACTAATTTTTATGTTTAGAGGTGTTATTGGACAAGTTATGTAAAGATGTTATGAGCCTTGACTCTCTTTGACTCTTTGATGTTTTATCATATGAAAGATGTCCCGTAGCCTGTGTTCACTTATTTCTTCTCTTCTATTGTTATTTAATTGCTTCCACAACCAAGGATGTGGAATGATATGTTAGGAGGCTTGATCGGGGTCCCTACAGGTTCCCCATTCGTGGTGTCATGTGTAGGACCTAGGCTTGGTTCATGACAAACTTATTATCAAAGCACTATCTTGTTAATGGTCCTCGGCATTCAACACACCGTGTTGATTAGAGTCTTATTCATGGTTGTGTTGGTCTTTACAACAACGAGTAAAAGGCTATGAGACGTTTTAGGAAATGTCTCCCTTCTTCTTAGTCTATGTCGTGCTATAGAAGGTAAGGTAAGGTTTTTCCCCTAACAAATGTTCTTTGCTATACTAGATCATGCCTAACATAAGAAGAAGAAGAGCTCGTACACCTAAGGAACAACTAGCTTATGGAGAGCTTCGGGATGCTCTCATCTTGCTAGCTCAAGTTATGGCTAATCAAGTCAATTAAGGGGCCTAAGCCCCTGATGCTCCTACTCCGGAAACTCGGGTGAGGGACTTTATGAGGATGAACCCACCAGAGTTCGATGGGTCTAAGGTGGATAAGGACCCTTAAGAGTTTATTGATGAGGTATACAAAGTGTTGGCTATCATGGGTGTGAGGTCCGGAGAGAAGGCAGAGTTGGCTACCTACCAACTCAAGGAGGTAGCCCAGATATGGTACACTCAATGGAAGGAGGAAAAGGGGAACAACAATGTGGTTTTATAGGAGGAATGTAAGGCGGCTTTCCTTAACAAGTTCTTTCCTCTTGAGATTAGGGAGGCCAAAATAATGGAGTTCATGAATTCGAAGCAAGGATTTATGAGTGTGAGCGAGTATGCCCTCAAGTTCAACCAACTCTCAAAATATGCTCTATACTTCGTTGTCGACTCGAGTTCTAGAATGAATAAGTTTGTGATGGGTGTACCCGATTAAGTGAGTGAAGAATGTCGTACCGCCATGTTGATTAGTGACATGAATTTTTCCCGCTTGATAAGTTATGCCAAACAATTGGAGAGAGAGAAGTTGAGAAAGAGGATGAGTAATAAGACAAAGAGGACCCATTTTGATGGTAAGTTCCAAAGTGCAAAGGTGGTCGATTCCATCAAGGCCAACGGTCCTCACATGCTCCTAATAGGAGGTTTGCCAATGACTACCCAAGGGCCCAAGGTGATGGTGGTGTGGTTCCTAATGCTATGTGTCCAAATGTGGTAGGGGTCATGGTGGCCCATGCTTGAGGGATACCAATTGTCACGCCCCAACTCCTGTTAGGGCGAATCGGCAGCCATTGCCGATAAGGCTCGGGAGAACCAACCTATATCTATGCACTTTCTACACATTTAATAAAGGATTTCTATAATTTAGCATGCCTTTATGCAAGTAAACAGTGATATAGCCAAAAAGAAATGCATGTGACTAGGCCATTGGGGCCACGGTGTTGAAAGTATGGGACATGACCACACTTTAATTTACATAGTCTTCAAAGCCTGTAGTTAAGAAAAAGTATCGAATAAGGGTCGGGACAGGCCTCGCCTCAATTAACTGTACAGTACAAACATATAAGCTTAGACACACACAAAGCTCTGGAACAACCTAAAGCTTGTAACAGCAGCTGGATGTCCTGGACTCTACTAGGGAGATCTACTAACACCTGTACCTGCAGCATGAAATGCAGGTCCTCCGTAACGGACGTTATTACGAGATAATGTACTGATTATGTAAGGCATGAAATACTGTACATGAAGTAACAATTTCAAATGAAACTGTGCACTGGTGTGGAATAAGAGACCACCTTTGGATATACTTTGGGATTGTATACTTTATATTCTTTATATTACTTTACCTTTACTTCATAATCTGTGCACACATGTACTATAAATGACCAACTGATCAGTGGTAAACTATATTTGGATAGTCCCTGGCTAGGTTCTTCCTTAACCCCTCAACTACCACTCGTGATAGGATCGTCCCTGGCTAGGTGATGCTTCCACCCCTCGGACTACCACCCATAAAAACTATATACTTTACTTTATCTTTCAATTACCTTTGAAATGATTCTTTTAGTGGTCACAATATTGGAGCTATAGGGCTATATATATAACATGTGACATGAGAATAATGATACAAGACAATATGGAAATGAAGAGAGTATGTTACATAAGCAATGAAATGCGTATGAAATGAAAGAAAAACTCATGAACTTTGTTTTGCAACAAGAACTCATGTACTTGGTATCCACGTATTTATGTAGATTTGAAGGTAACTATATATAAGAGCATATGAATATGTGAAAGAGTGGAGACATGGTTGTTTGTCATGTTGGAGTAGATAAATGCCTTTACTTACCGAGGGATATGTGTTTCATGCCAAATGATACAAAATCAAGTAACCTTACATACCTCGTTGTATGACCTCGTTACTACCTTAGAGTGGCTGCTTTTCCCTCAAATACTTATCTACTGCATATCAGGCAATCAGGCTAGTATTAGAAGCAACACAATACTTCTAGGCAGTCCAATATCATAAAAAAATTAACATCCGGATAGCAAGCTTATAACTATCGCCCCAAATGCATTCCTTCAATCTTGTCACTTATAATCGTATTTTCTTGAAACCATTCTTATGTACATGTCATATACATCTTGTTTTAGACCCTTACTACAGTCTTACAATAGTCCACAAGACACAACACATAACAATTCTTCACAACATACAAATGGACAGCATAACGTTACCCCCCCCCCTTCACTACATTTCGACGTCGACAATTCCAAACCTTTTCCAACTCTAACCAAACTGTTCCAAAAACATTTTGTACACATAAAAAGTGCTAAAATAGTCTTATAACATCACCCCAGAAGTCATGAAGGACGTGAGACAATAGCCTTCCATCCAACATCTCACAAATTCCAATCAACATTATACTTAAGATAGCACAATAAAACTCATCATTTAAATGAAACCAAAATCAGGGAAGCAACCTTAGGGTAATATCTATAACTCAAACCATGTTAAGAAAATCAAATTATCTTCATAATACAGGCTACAAAACATATAGAAGTCACTAAAACAAAAAGGCAAGGGTGCAACAATTTTCTGAACACATGTTGCGCAGAATTTCCAGCATAACATACTATCATAAACTTCTTGATTTTCATGAAGAAACCTTGCTAAAAACACAACTATAATCACTTAAATTTATATTCAAAGTTGAGATCCTCCTTAAGAACCCTAAAATATCCTTTTGACTGTTGCTCAAGGTCAAGAAACGTTAAGAGAAAACTTAGAGAGTAAAGCTGATTTTGTTTTTGCTGCAAGTGGAAAATGATTGTGGGAGCTATTCTGACCACTTTTTACATAGCTACTTCAACGAATTTCTTTTGACCTTTTAAACAAATAATACCACATATAATTAATCTGATAATGTAGCATCTTGTACCCCAAAATAGGGCCTAATTGGGTTCCAAATCTGATGGGCCTTTTGCTGCCCATTCTTCTCATTTTCCTTTAGTTACTTTGGGCCAAAATTACCAATGAATTGGGATGGGCTTGGTCCCGTTTTTCTATGTTTCCCAACTGAAATTTCAGTTCACTTATGATGTAAAAACATAAGCTAAGCTTACACCCTTAATACAAACTTTATTCATAATCGAACTTGGACAAATTCGACGTCGGGCCTCGTCTCTGTTTAGCTTGCAAATTTAAGCTAAGCAAGTAGGTGACTCGCCCACTAGATTATTAAGTCATACAAGAACCTTAATTATATTACTTTGTTTAAGATTGTGGTCTCATCAATTTAACACAAAAAACATGAATACACTCAACCCTCTTAAGCGTTAGACACACATATTGCCCATAACACGAGATTTAAGCACTTTTGAAAAATTAGCACTAGTTTGACCAAACCATATCATGATCCATTCACATAGCATTAGTACATGTAAAATATGGGTTGTTACATCCTCCCCTACTTAGGAACATTCATCCTCGAATATTAGCACAATTGGGTAGCTTAACCATGTATAAACCTTTATTTAAATAAACCTTTGACAACAAACTAAGTATTTTATCACACATACCTATTAGTATTCCAATTCTGCATGTTGGGTGTCCTCGTGGCTTCAAATAAGTGAGGGTATTTTGACCTCATCGCATCCTCGGCCTCCCAGTTTATCTCTTCTGCTTGTTGATTTCTCCAAAAAAACATCACTGAAGCTATTTCTTTGTTCCTTAACCTCTTAACTTGACGGTACAAAATAGCAACAGGTACTCTTCATAGGTAAGATCTTCTGTAACCTACACATCCTTAATAGGAGTGATACCGGATGGGTCAGCTATGTATTTTCGAAGCATTGATACATGGAAAACTGGATGAACCATTGAAAGCTCTTGGGGTAGCTCTAGCTCATATGCAACCTACTCGATCTTCTTAATAATTTATATAGCCCTATGTAATATGGGCTCAGTTTTCCTTTCTTACTACACCTCATAACCCCTTTCATTGGAGACACCTTTAAAAATACCCAATCTCCTACTGATAATTCCAGTCCTCTCCTCCTAGCATCCGCATATGATTTTTGATGACTTTGGGCTGTTTCTAGCCGCTGCTGTATCACCTTAAATTTTTCCACGGCTTGTTGCACTAGATCTGGCCCAAGCAAGGTGGTTTCTCCCACTTCAAACCATCTAATTGGCGATCTACACTTCCTTCCATACAAAGCGTCATAAGGTTCCATCTTGATACTTGAATGGTAACTATTATTATAGGCAAATTCAATAAGTGGCAAATGGTCCACCCAACTACCTTTAAAGTCTAATGCACAAGCTCGCAACATATCTTCAAGTGTCTGAATGGTTCGCTCTGCTTGACCGTCAATTTGAGGGTGGAATGTTGTACTCAAATTTACTTGTGTCCCTAAACTCCTTTGGAAAGACTTCCAAAACTTTGCAGTGAATTGAGCTCCTCAGTCAGATATAATAGAAATTGGGACTCCATATAGCCTGACTATCTCTTTGAGGTAGAGTTTAGCATACTCTTCAGCTGTATAATCACTCCTGATAGGTAAGAAGTGCGCGGACTTTGTGAGTCTGTCAACTATTACCCATATGGAGTCAAACATCTGAAATGAGCGAGGCAAACCGGTAACAATGTCCATATTGATCATATCCCACTTCCAGGTTGGAATTTCTATACACTGCATATAACCTCCTGGCTTTTGGTGTTCTACCTTCACTTGTTGACAATTTGGAGATTGAACCACAAATTCTGCAAGGTCCTTTTTCATGCCTCCCCACCAAAACACTCCCTCAGGTCATGGTACATCTTAGTCGATCTTGGAGGATGGAATATCGGGAATGGTGGGCTTCTTCCATCATCTTCTTTCTTAAACTATTAATATCAGGCACACATAATCTGATTTGGCAGTAAAGCACTCCATTTTGTGTAAGGTCAAAGCCCTTTATCGCACCCTTACTCACTGTCGTAGAACAGGATCCTCAAACTGTTTTTCTTTCACCTCCATTACTAATGAAGACGTTGCTGCATTATGTATGATAACCCCTTCCTTTGGGGTTTCAAGAAGGTGAACCCCTAGACTGGCCAGTTGACATAGATCCTTAGCCACCCTTGACTAACCATGGCCTGATCACTAGTAGTTATAACTGTCTTACGACTCAGAGCATCAGCTACCACATTTGCCTTCCCCGGATGGTATAGTATATCAACATCGTAATCCTTTATTAGTTCTAGCCATCTCCGCTATCTCAAATTTAGATTCTTATGCTTAAAAATGTCTTGCAAGCTCTTGTGATCAGCATATATGTCAATGTGAACCCCATACAAATAGTGGCGCCATATTTTCAAACCAAATACAATCGCTACTAGCTCAAGATCATGAGTTGGGTAATTCTTCTCATGTGGTCGTAGCTGTCTGGATGCATAAGCAATTACCCTACCATGGTGTGTCAGTACACACCCTAAGCCAACTCCTGAAGCATCACAATACACTGCATACCCTCAGATCCTTCTGGAAGTACTAGCGCTGGTGCAGAAGTTAGCTTATTTTTCAGTTCCTGGAAGCTAATTTCACATGCGTCATTACATTGGAACTTGGTTGCCTTATGTGTCAACTTTGTTAGAGGTGCAGAAATGGAAGAAAAACCTTCAACAAACCTTCTATAATAACCTGCCAAACCTAGAAAGAACTTCCGTGGGCATCGTTGGCCTTGGCCAATCTTTCACAGCACCTATATTTTGTGAATCAACTCTTATTCCCTCCTTAGACACAATATGACCCAAGAATGCCACTGAGTTTAGCGAAACTTCACATTTAGAAAACTTGGCATACAACTACGTATCACGAAGAACCTGTAACACTTGTCGTTAGTATTTGCATGGTCCTCTTCTGCCTTGAGTATACCAAAATGTCATCTATAAATACTATCACGAACACATCCAAGATGGCTTAAATACCCTGTTCATCAGATCCATAAAAACTGCTGGTGCATTCGTTAGCCCTAATGACATAACAAGAAATTCAAAGTGACTGTACCGTATTCTGAAAGAAGTCTTAGGTATATCTTCCCCCTTCACCCTCACTTGGTTATACCCCGATCTCAGATCAATTTTCGAGAAGCATCTGGCACCCTGTAACTGATCAAATAAATCATCAATCCTGGGGAGGGGGTATTTATTCTTAATTGTCACCCTATTCAATTATCGATAGTCGATACACATTCTCAAGTTGCCATCCTTTTTGCGTATAAATAACACTGGTGCACCCCAGGGAGACATACTAGGTCTTATAAAACCCTTCTCCAATAAGTCTTTCAATCGCTCTTTTAATTCACGCAACTCCACTGGGGCCATTCTATATGGAGGAATAGAAATAGGTTGAGTGCCTGGAAGTAAGTCAATGCCAAAATCTACCTCTCGTTCTGCAGGTAAGCCTAGAAGTTCTTCGGGGAACACATCAACAAAATCAATCACTAGTGCAACTGATTAAAGAGTTGGCGATTCTGGCTCCAGATCCTTTACTATAGCTAAATGACAAATATACCTCTTAAATATCATCTTTATGGCCTTAAAGTAAGAGATAAACTTCCCCTTTGGTGCCCCAACATTGCCTTCCCATTCAAGGACTGCCTCATTTGGAAAGTGGAAGTACACTTTCTTAGTTTGGCAATCCACAATGGCATAGCAAGAAGATAACCAATTCATACCCATTATAACATTAAATTCCACCATTTCCAACTCAATATGGCCATCCAATGTGTCACAGTCACAAACAGTTACTACACAGCCATAGTAAACCTTCTAGCCATAATAAATTCACCGGTTGGTGTGGACACTTCAAATGGTTTATTCAATAATTTGGGTGTTCTCTTAAGCTTCCTAGCAACTAGTGGAGTAATATATGATAATGTAGAACCAGGGTTAATTAATGCATATACATTATGTGAAAAGATGGACAATGTACCTGTGACCACATCAGGTGAAGCTTCCAATGGGTCCCTTTTTAACTCCTGTGTCCTTCTTCTTTGCCTTTAATCCTCCAATTTCTGTGCAAAAGCTTGCATTCTCTCTATATCCATGTCTTTATTCAATGAAGCAATGGTACAGTCTCTGACCAGATACGTATCCAATCTATCCACATATCAATGAACTCTATCTGCCATAGTAGCAACTAGATTAGGAGCATACCTGGACAGGGAATTAAATTGGAGATTATACTCCCTCACGCTCATATTCCCACGGTGGAGATCCAAGAACTAATCTGTACGGGCCTCTCGGATCTCTAATGGCAAGTAACGGTCAAGAAATGCCTCTTCGAACTCCTTCCACGTGGTTGGGGGAGCATCTATATCTTTGGATTGCTTCCAAGCTTCATACCACAATATAGCCACACCCTTCAACCTATATGCCACTAACTCGACAGCTTCTGTACCACTCACATGCATAATATCTAAAGTGCGCTGAATCTGATCAATAAAGTCTTGGGATCTTCATTAGGATCAGACCCAGTGAAGGCTGGAGGGTCCAAATTAAGGAAGTCACGTATCCTCATACCAGCTGCCCTATTTACACCACCTGTACCTATAACTGGACCTTCCTATCTTTGGCTTTGGCTAGCCACTATGCGAGTCAGTAGTTGAACCGCATTTCTCAGATCCTGCACTATAGAATCAATAGGTGGTTTTGGGGGAATTTCAGTATTTCTGGGTTCATCAGAAGCTGGAGGGGTTAGAGATGTCCGTGACAGAGACTCATCTTGAGCCTCATTTCGTTGTCTCACATGACTGGGCGAACCAGCCACCACTTCTGCTGCCTTTTCTTTACCTTTGTTCTTCCTAGTTTCTGGCATACTTGCTCACTGTACAAAACAATTTAGGAATTAGACATAATTCACCTAGCTCTATGGCACGATCTAAAGAATGAAAGGAAAGTAACAACTCCTTAATTCCACGTAGCCCCCTGCTTATAGATGTGGTGCACAACACATCGATAAACAAGACTCTACATTGACATGACTTTGTAGACTCCCTAGGATGACTCGCTCTGATACCATTTCTGTCACGCCCCAAGTCTCGTTAGGGCGGACCGGCACCCATTGCCGATAAGGCTCGGGAGGACCAACCTATATCTATGCACTTTCTATACATTTCATAATGGGTTTCTATAATTTAGCATGCCTTTATGCAAGCAAACAGTGATATAGCCAAAAAGAAATGCATCTGACTAGGCCATTGGGCGACGGAGTCGAAAGTACGGGACATGACCACACTTTAATTTACATAGTCTCAAAGCCTCTAGTTAAGGCAAAGTATCAAATAAGGGTCGGGACAGGCCCCACCTCAATTAACAGTACAATACAAACATATAAGCTTTAGACACACACAAAGCTCCGGAACAACCTAAAGCTTGTAACAGCAGCTGGATGTCCTGGACTCTACTGGGGAGATCTACTAGCTCCTGTACCTGTAGCATGAAATGCAGGTCCCCCGTAAGGGATGTCAGTACGAGATAGTGTACTGAGTATGTAAGACATGAAATACTGTATATAACGTAACAACTTCAGATGAAACTATGCACTGGTGTGGAATAGGACACCACCTTTGGATATACTTTGGATTGTATACTTTATATTCTTTATATTACTTTACCTTTACTGTATAATCTGTGCACATCATGTACCATAAATGGCCAACTGATCAGTGGCAAATTGTATCTGGATCGTCCCTGGCTAGGTTCTTCCTTAACACCTCGTGCTACTACCCGTGATAGGATCGTCCCTTGCTAGGTGATGCTTCCACCCCTCGGACTACCACCCATCAAAAACTATATACTTTACTTTATCTTTCAATTACCTTTGAGATGATTCATTTGGTGTCACAATATTAGAGCTATAGGGCTGTATATATAACATGTGACATGAGAATAATGATACAAGACAATATGGTAATGAAGAGAGTATGTTACATAATCAATGAAATGCGTATGAAATGAAAGAAGAACTCATGAACTTTGTTTTGTAACAAGAACTCATGTACTTGGTATCCACGTATGTATGTACATTTGAAGGTAACTATATATAGGAGCATATGAATATGTGAAAGATTGGAGACATAGTTGTTTGTCATGCTGGAGTAGCTAAATGCCTTTACTTACTGAGGGATCTATGTTTCATGCCAAATGATACGAAATCAAGTAGCCTTACATACCTCGTTGTATGACCTCGTTACTACCTTAGAGTGGCTGTTTTTCCCTCAAATAATTATCTACTACATATCAGGCAATCAGGCTAGTATTAGCAACAACACAATACTTCTAAGCAGTCCAATATCATTAAAAAACTAACATCCGGACAGCAAGCTTATAACTATCGCCCCAAAGGCATTCCTTCAATCTTGTCACTTATAATCGTATTTTATTGTAACCATTGTTATATACATATTGTTTTAGACCTTTACCAATCTTACAATAGTCCACAAGACACAACACATAACAATTTTCCACAACATACAAATGAGCAGCATAACGTTACCCCCCCCCCCTTCGTTACATTTCGACATCGACAATTCCAAACCTTTCCAACTCTAACCAAACTGTTCCAACAACATTTTGTACACACAAACAATGCTAAAACAGTCTTTAAACATCACCCCAGAAGTCATGAAGGACGTGAGCCAATAGCTTTCCATCCAACAGCTCACAAATTCTAATCAACATTACACTTAAGATAGCACAATAAAACTCATCATTTAAATGAAACCAAAATTAGGGCAGCAACCTTAGGGTAATATCTATAAATCAAACCATGTTAAGAACATCAAATTCTCTTCACAATACAGGCCACAAACCATATAGAAGTAACTAAAACAAAAAGGCAGGGGTACAACAATTTTTTGAACACATGCTGCCCAGAATTTCCAGCATAACATACTATCATAAACTTCTTGATTTTTATGAAGAAACCTTGCTAAAAAAACAACTATAATCACTGACCTTTATCTTCAAAGTAGAGATCCTCCTTAAGAACCCTAAAATATCTTTTTGGCTGCTGCTCAAGGTCAAGAAACGTTGAGAGAAAACTTAGAGAGTAAAGCTGAGTTTGTTTTTGCTGCAAGTGAAAAATGATTGTGGGAGCTATTCTGACCACTTTTTACATAGCTACTTGGACGAATTTCTTTTAACCTTTTCACCAACTAATACCACATATAATTAATTTGATAATGCAGCATCTTGTCCCCCAAAATTGGGCCTAATTGGGTTCCAAATCTGATGGGCCTTTTGCTGCCCATTCTTCTCATTTTCCTTTAGTTACTTTAGGCCAAAATTACCAATGAATTAGGAAGGGCTTGTTCTCGTTTTTCTATGCTTCCTAACTGAAATTTCAGTTCACTTATGATGTAAAAACATAAGCTAAACTTACACCTTTAACACAAAATTTATTCATAATCGAACTTGGACAAATTTGACGTCGGGCCTCGTCTCTGTTTAGCTTGCAAATTTAAGCTAAGCAAGTAGGTGACTCGCCTACTAGATTATAAAGTCATATAAGAGCCTTAATTATATTACTTTGTTTAGGATTGTGGTCTCATCAATTTAACACAAAAAATATGAATACACTCAACCCTCTTAAGCGTTAGACACACATATCACTCATAACACAAGATTTAAGCACTTTTGAAAAATTGGCACTCGTTTGACCAAACCATATCATGATCCATTCAC
>JAPFFP010043764.1:0-12953 GCA_026153255.1 Solanum medicagineum
TACCCTCCCACCTCCCAAAAAAGAATTTAAATATTTATTTTTAAAAAATATTTCAAATTATGAAATATACTTTTTAAAGTCAAAAACTAGAAAATAAATTCTTGAAGATTAGTACTAGAAAAAAGAAAAAAAATATATTTTAATTTGAAAAATAATGGTTTATTTATAAAGGGATGTAGTAGGGGTAAAAATGACAATTCGAGCCTCTATTACTATTGAAATCTTTAAAAAAAAAATATCACTCACGCGCCCGCTTTTGCGTGCCATGTCAACGTCTTGTGTTTACTTGATAAAAAATGGATAAGTTGGAGTGCCTATTTGTGAACTTTGAAAGTTTGAGTTCCAAGCAAATTGAAGAACAATAAAACTCTCTTTGAAATTAGAATCACAAGCTTGAATGATGAAATTAATCCACAAGTGAATCTCAATCCCCAAATTTTGAGTCTCAAAGTAAAACCCTAAAAATTCTCTCTGAAACCCTCTCTACAAACTACTATGATATGAACAATATTCTTAGAAGAATTAAAAGCTCCCCAAGAACGGCCCCTAAAACCCTAACATATACTATTTATACTATTTACAAGAAGGTCCTCAAAATAATTAGAAAATCTGGTCGCCGTCTGCTACAGCTCATAGTTACTACTCGTAGGGTGAACTTTGAGCCATAATCGAGCTTTTGTGGTCAGCACTTGGCATTTTGAACTTCATTTCTATGATCCACCTCTATGAGTCATAGTCTGATCTACGGCTCGTAGTGCCTTCTCATAGTCCACTTTTGCATTTTTTGGTTCAATTTTAATCAACAGTGTTAATTGTAACAAGGTCCCTTTCTACGTGTCGTAGAGAGGACTACGACTCGTACGTTGAGCTCATATGGCTGAGATTTCAAATTTTCAGAATTTGTTTTTGAACACTGTTAATTGCTACAAACATTCCCTACAACTCGTAACTTAGGCTACGATTCGTAGTGGGGCTCGTAGATCTTAAAAAATCAACAAAATCTGCAACTTTTCCCAAAATCAAGCCAACTCGTATTTTCTGCAAAAATAAACACAAAAACACATAAAACCATAAAAAGTCTCATTAAGAACACATAAAATCCCATGTTTTAGGCATCAAATGTGTTGTATTTTGGAAGTACATCAACACCCTCAACTTAGAATTGTTGCTTGTCCTCAAGCGGCGACTCAATCTAGATAGATAATAAGCAATACATAGCAATCAACCTACTGGCATATACCATACTCAATTTCAACTCAAGTACCCATAATAGCTTTTTCAAGACATGATCATGTCGCTAGCAAGAAAAACACAACACGTTGATACATTTAACAATCCAACTATGACAAGTTAAGGGGTATCAACAATCCACATTCATTGAACAAGTCAAATGCTAACCATGCAATGCAAATGTCCTCATAGAAAAAAAGTCCTTTTTTAACACTCAAAATGCTTTCAAAAGTTGCTCATAGGACTGTGCAAGCATACTCACTCTCAAAAATGAGATTCATGCGTGATAACCAATACCATAGGTTTGCCCATATACTCACAACTCGGACCATTGGCTAATCAGATTAGGATCACTTTTGGAATTCATAGGCTTGTAACGTAGGCTCATGGGGCTTTGGTATGACATTTTGGACAATTAGTGACTAAGGGCCAACCTTGAACCACGCGTTTCAACACTTTCACTTTCACAACTCAACCATTCTCAACTTGTTCCCCCTTATTCTTCATTTTTAATCTTTTTCGGGTATTTTCTTCTCATTTTCAGCTTATCTCTTCTTTTCAAACTTATTTTGCTTTTTCATTCATTCTAAGGCATCTTTTTCTCTTTTTCTCTTTCCCGGTACATAACTATCTACTCCTTTTATTCCCAACTCACTATCTCATTTTTGCTATTATACCATAACAAAAGCCACCCTCAACTTAGGCTTTTAGCCTGAGGTGAAGTACACAATATCCAATCCCCAAACCAGGGCCACTTTTGGTAGCCACCCTCAACTTAGACTTTTTGCCTCGATCAAGGTTCACAATGTTCAAGGATAGACCAAGACCAATATCAGGGTGCTTGACTAGATAAGATTAGGCTAGCTAGGTATTAAGAAAGAACAAGGTACATGTAAGGCTTAGACATTCGGAATAAGAGATAAATTCTTTCAATTTGGTTGGTCATTTAGGCAAAAGTGGACTAAATCAAAGAACAAGGGCCTAAGATCCCTTCCTAATATATACAGTCTCCAGTCCCGCTCAAAGTAACAGGGCAAGTTCTGAATCAATACACAATGCATGAACACAACAAATTTAGCTCACACGCACATGGCAATACCTACATAGCCAACAAAGACTCACAGATCATGTTTCAAGCATCAACTTTCCTTAACTTAATCAGAACAAACATTGTCAAACCATTCAAATATGCATGATCGACAAATAACTACTAATCAACAAAAATTTTCAAGGGTACCAACTTTTCCAAAGTTTTTCATAAACCAGCAAAACAATGTAATGCCAAAAGTTTAATTACCATATACTACAAAAATTATCTACAACATCTAAAACATGTCGGTTCAATAGAAAATAAAATATCTACGAGTCAAAAGAACACAAGCAAGAAAACCTCGGGATCAAAAATTGGGATAGCTATAGACTACGGGCTACTCAGACTTTACCCTAGTCCATAGCTACCCACACCCCACCAAAAATAATGTGCTTTGTCCTCAAATGTACAAGGGAAAAACAAAATAAGAACAGGGGGTCAAAAATCAAGCATCAAATGGTGCCTAAGCACCAGTCTCCCGCTGTCCCTTAGTGTCTCCCTCTTATGGGGTAGTCTGTGTTGTAGTCATGCTGGATGAGCCAATGCCCTACAATCGCTCAAGCTCCTGGGCTCTCCTCAGCTCATCTTCTTCTCTCGATATTCGCAAGATGAACCCAGCTATGTCCTCATCCAACTCCTCATCGCCCTCGGAGAACTTCAACCGCTTGTGCCCCTCCTCTGTATTAGCATCCTCCATAGGTCTCTTTCCTGGAGCACGTGGTGGCTGATCCTCCACAAACATATCAAATAGCGGCTCATCTCTAAGTGTAGACTCAGGAACTATGATCGGAACCGCTAATGATGTAATCAGGTCAGCCTTGAACTTCGTCACTCTTGACGAAATGCTGACAAGTCTACAAGTCGGGCCTCTGCAAGTCGCTTCTGCACACTCTCCTCGAAGGCATCAACTCAGGCATCCACTATGGTAATGCGTTGATCAACAAGTAAAGTAGTGAATGCCATACATATATCCTTCGACTCCTGAACTATCGGTCAAACCCATGGCTTGATCTGCCACATAAGCTGAGCTAACTGAGCCTTAGCACGTGATAAACTCTGCACCATAGCCTGAAAAGCAATAGTAGACATAATGTATACATAAGGAATCCGTGATGAAAACGGCTGTGGTGCAGGTGCGGCTATAGTAGGACCCATCTCAATGTTGACTGTCGCAGACTGTTGTGGTCACTCCTCAGTAGTAGTAACAACTGGAGTAGAAGTAGCGGCAGCTGTCGAACCCACAGCCTGTGGTTCAGGCATGAGCATCTCGGGCATGAGAGGAGGCAATGCCTACTGAAGTGCCACTGGGTTCTCATCAATGTTGATCAGGTTGGGATCCATGGTGTGGAGGGCTGCCATTAGAGGGTTTAGCTGAAGTAATACCTCCACCTTCGCCTCTACACATAGCCTATGTATAAGAATGGGGAACGACATACATATGGTCCTCCTGGGCACTGACTCATAGATCTGGTCAGCTATCAGGTGCCCCCAATCAATGTCATAGCCAGCTAAGATGCTAGCTACCAAAATAGCTCGCTCCAACATGAGAACATTATCTGTGAATGTGGGTTGGATGCGAGACCTAACAATAGCCAACCAAAACTTGGGGGGAAAGGAGAGGGAGGACTTCACTATGGGCTCTGAAAGTGTCGTGACCCATGCAGGCTCTGGACCATGCTCAGCAATCTGACTCACCAACCATCTTAGTAGCTTAGTCCGCTGGTCCACACACTTAGAAATAACAGCTTGTCTAACCTTCCTAATCCGCCGACCAAACTCTGCAGACTCTGGTGCTCTATATGTGGGACCAAACTGTACACAGCGGATGGTTTCCTCCGATATGTTCACCCATCAGCCTCTCACCAACACCTTTCGTAATCTGGGCTCCACGAGAAGCTTTTTCCTCTTTCGAAGATCCTTGAGTATGGTTGTTGTGTAGGCCGCATAAAATTCTCGACCAGTGCTGGAGAATAACAATCCATCTTTTTAGTTAACCATTCGAGCCCATGCCATGTCATGGCCTCTTCAACTCCAGGGACATGGCTCAACCCTGTATCGATAAGTCGGGGCTCCGCATAGAATGATCGCACTGTCTTTCCTTGCCCTTTTATTTGTAGTCCGTCATCATATATTTTATTCTTCCCTTCAACACCCCATCGATATGTTTAAGGGTCCGGTGGTGTTGAAGTGAATGAAGACTACGCAACCTCCCAACTTTGAGAATCTTCCTTAGAACTAGACTCCCTGTGTGTGGGAGTCATCTGAGGTGAACTTTGCTCAGACCTGTCCTGACTTCCCTCCTCATCAGACTCGGAGGTACTTTCTACGTGCACCAGCATCTGAGTAGTCCGTGTAGTTTGAGGCCCCAGTGCCTTTGTTTTCATTATCCGAAGATTTGTCAATAAGCTTCCTTCTAATGGCTTTGATTGTTGTTTTTCTACTCTTACGAGCCATGATACCTGAAAATGAGCACACATATAAACATGATCAGCCCCAAAACACTCAACACAATAGAACAAAAGCAAAAGAAAAACATAGAAAAATCAAAATTATATCAGTTGCAGGTAGCAGGTATGAGACTTTGGTACGACTCGTAGTGGAGACTACGGGCTGTACTATGGCTTCGTAGTGGACGGTGCATAACAATTTGAATACTAAAACTAGGTGCAAGACACAGCTATGACTTGTAGCCTTAACTAGGGGTCGTAGACAGGTCTCGTACAAGGTTTCAGTTTACAAAACACAGGTTTAGGTCCACGAGACCCCACAATGGTTCGTAGAGGGGATTACGACCCATAGGTGGGTCTCGTATGGTAAGTGTTCAAGGTCCTGAGGTCACTGTTGTTCCCTACAAGAGGTAACTACGACTCATAGACCCTTCTACGAGTCATAGGAGACTCGCGTAGCAGGGAATAACAGGTACCTACGTACCTATCATTTCACCACACGTACTTCAAGAACAATGCAACTAGAACTAATAGCATCGAAGTAAGTTTTCATCATTCAAAACATGAGCACAAAATAACCCATACCCTTATCATGTCATTCCAATCAAAAATCTACCCCATTACAAATTCATATCACTCAATACACAATTAATTACCAATCCCCCAATACATTCATGCATATTCTTCTAATAACTACTCCTAAATCACACAAAGTTCAATCAAGCACACACATAAGATGCAGGGAATTGCTTCAGAAACAAATTAAGAATTTATCCACCCCACAAATCCAACAACAATGCCTTCATTATAATTTAGTCATGCCACCAATATTTTGCAAATCAATCAACAATCACAACCCAATCTTAGGCACTTAATCAACAAGGTATGGCATAGCATGATCATCCAATTGCAACAACAAGGACAATTCCTTTAACTAGGGTTACCACAATCAGTTTCAACCAAAACAACCCTAACCCCTACTCCATACTATTTCACACACTAATTGCCTTGTTTAATCGCAAACTTAATCCCTACACCCAATCGCAAACCATCCATATTAAGGATTAAAGTAAACCAAGAAACATACAGCATATGGGAGAATTACAATGAGCAAAAATGAGGAGAGAGGCGAGCAAAACCCTAGCCACCGATAGGACTCACCGAAAAAAGGGACGGAGTTTTCGGAATAGTGATCGAAAAATGTTTGGGGGGAGGATTGGGGATAAAACAAGTGATTAGGGTTGTAAATTGGGGTCAAAATGATTTTGACCCCTTTTAAAAGGTTATTGAGCTGGCTTTAAAAATCTCCCGAGTCGGGTCTAAAAAACCCTGACTACGGGTCGTAGCTCTGACTGCGGCCCATAGGTCTTGGTCTCATAGAACATTCAACACTTACAAAGAATTTTGATATCATACTTGGGCAATACGAACCCCATTTCTGATTCATAGCTTGGACTACAAGTCGTAAAGTTGGCTCATAGTGTGATTGCCAACTTCAAGTGATCACTATTATCATCTACGAGGTATGAGTACGAGTCATAGTGTGCACTATGGACTGTAGGCTGGGTCGTAGAGGCTGCTTCAAATGCCATTTTCTTGAATTTTTCCACTATGTCCAAAACCTGCACAATTTTCTCAAAGTACACCATTATACCAACATACAACCAATTCAATGTCTAAAAATAAAAATCAACACTCAATCAAAATGCTACGTAAAAATCTATAAATTATCAATAAAGTCAAAAACAAACAAAAGCATTAAAACTTCTTGGGTTACCTCCCAAGTAGCAGCTTGTTTAACGTCGTGGCACGACTTAGTCATCTTGAGTGCTTAGAATTCCTCAACAACCCACACTTCACTTTTCAGTTCATCGGGGTGCTTCATATATTGGCGAATGTCGAAAATCACTTCTGAATCATTTACCCTAACCTGAGTTGACCCAAATCTATATCCACCAAGGCTCTCCCTATGGCCAAAAATGGTCTTCCCAAAATAATAGGGACCTCACAATAAAGAATCACAAAATCCACTGGAAATATGAACTTATCCACTTTGACTAGCACATCGTAGAGTATTCCCTCCGGCTTCTTGATTGTCCTATCCACCATTAATAATCTCATTCTTGTTGGAGTAGGGGAACCCAAACCAAGCCTTTTAAACACCGCAAGAGGCATCAAATTTATACTTGTGCCCAAATCACACAATCCTCTTGTGAATTCAACATCGCCAATGGTGCAAGGGATGGTAAATGCACCGAGATCCTCCCTTTTTTGGACTAAAGATTTGGTCGTAATGGCACTACAATATTGGAGCTCTTGTGAAAGCTCTTGGCTCACAATGTGCTTTTTCGTCACCAAATCCTTCATATATTTTGCATACTCGGGCATCTTCTCCAATGCTTCAATAAGAGGAATGTTGATGGACAATTGTTTCAACATGGATAGGAAGTGTTTGAACTTACCATCCTCTTCCTTTTGCTTGAGCCTTTGGGAAAAAGGAGGAGGAGGTCTTGGGATAGTCTTGTTATTTTCTTGCTCCTTCACCACTTCATCTCTCACACCATTGTTAGCCAAACCTTCTTCCTCAACCTCAACTTTGTCATCAACATTCTTTTCACAATCCTTATTTACAACCACCGGCATTGGAGGGTCAATAGTACTCTTTCCACTTCTCGTCATAACTGCTATGCAATGTCCCTCATTCTTAGGGTTTTGGACCGCAATGCTCGATAAGGTACCCTTTTGGCATTGGTTCAATTGGAGCGACACTTGACCAAATTGTTGTTCGAGTTGCTTGATGGATACTAATGAGACTCTATTTTTTGGTTGATACCTGAAATATCCAATTTCATCCCTTTCAAAATCTCATCTTGGTTTTTGTCCTTCTTTAACAATTTGTCAAACATCTCTTTGATCCTTGAATTGCTCAAACTGGCATCACGTTTATGAGGAGGCACACATGGACCATTTCTATACCCATCTCTTCTTCCCCACTCAACTTCCGGCACCCTCTCTCTCAAAATAACCGCCACAGTTATCTCTATGTGCACCCTCTCAGTTGTAGTTCTGACTTTGATTTTCAAAACCTTGATGCCAATAGTCCGGATTGGACCCTTGGGCATTGTTTCGAAAACCCACCACTTGATCTCTAACAAAGCAAGCATCTTCATCATAATATGACTCACCATACATGGGTGCTCTTTGAGGTTGGTGAACTATCGCATGAACACTTTCTTGAGATTATTTCACCACCAAGTCCACACTCGTTCGGAGTTGAGCAAGTTTTTTCATGATCTCATCATTGATATTTGCTTGCTTCGAACTCACACTCACCGCACATGAGCTCCTTGTAGTAGCTCTCTCCCTTTGGCCCCATGCTCTATTGGTCTTAACTACTTTCTGCTACCTTATAAACAGTTGATCTAAGAACATGTCTCCCATGATGGTATCGGCACACACTTGACTATTCTCATCAAGAGCCCGATAGAAAATTTCCACTAAGGCATCATCCACGATCTCATGGCCAGAACCATTTTCAAACATTTGTGAACGCCTCCCACGTTGTGCTAATAGAATCACTCGGCAATTGCTCAAAGTTATTGATTTGGTCCTTCAGTTTGAGTTTTTTGGACCTTGGAAAGTATCTCTCTAAGAAGGCTCTTTGCAATTCTGCAGAACTGGTGATTGAGCTCTGTGGGAGTTCTGACAACCATATTGTTGCATTACTGGTAACAGATAGTGGAAAAACATGTAACCTAACATCATCCATAAAGAGATTCTTTGTAGCCATCATACTCTTACACACAAAAGCAACATTATGAAGATGACTGTGAGGATCCTCAGTAGGTAACCCTACAAACAAACCACAGTTATGAAACATTTAGAGTAATCCACTTGACACTGTGAACTTAGTGCCGGTCGGTAATGATGGCAACACTATAGTGCCTATGATGTCCATGGTCATAGGATTCAATCGATATTGATTCCAACCATATGTATTTTCATTGAAATCTCTATGGTGTGGCCTATTTTCCCTTGGTGGTGGATTCTCCTCTCTACCCACATCATCATCATTTTGATCCAGGGCTTTATCAACTGTAATATCTACGTTTGCATGGGCCATTCTCCTTGCAACATGTTGGATCTCAAGATTAATTAGAGCTAAGGGTCCACCTTGGCTCCTTGTGTTGGGCATACACCTAGTATACCCTGCAAAAGAGACTAAACAGCAAAAACAAAAACGAAAGTAAAATACAAGAGAACTAAGCAATCAACACTTAAATTAACTACTAGTGCAGTCAAGTAAAAACCTCATAGTATTCCCCGGCAACAGCGCCATTAATTTTGATCACGCTCAAACAATACCTCTCACTTTGAGGATAAAGTGATCGTTGTCAAATATAAAATCTATCCATAGGTTAGGGTCGAATCCCAAGGGAATATGGGGCTTTGCCACATTGATTCACCAACAATCAATTCAAGCATTAAATAACTCCATTCTCAAGGAGAGGGGGGGTTTCAATGGTTGGTAGTAAAGTAAAACTATACTAATAAAACGTAGAGACAATCAAATTGGAGAGTAACTTGGGAAATTGTGTTCCCTATGATTCATTAACTCAAACATCCCGGATAAGACAACCTAAATTGGGACATTGAATGAAGTATGGTGACTTAAGTTCTTCCAACCCTTAGGCAAAGGCGAAGGTCGAGTTTCACTATGGCGTTTGGCCAGCTACCACATTGTGCCAACTAACCATTACCTATTGTTCCAGTCAACCTCTCCTTGGCTGGGTTCGGTTGATTAGACGAGAATACATCAATTGAATTTTGCCACCCATTTTTTTTCCTATTCATCGCTACTTTGATCGGGATCATGAAACTAGGCGGGGTTTAATGTTGGCCACCATTAAACAACAAGCAAAATGAAGTAAAATGGATAATACATGCAAATACTCAACTCAAAAAGTGCAAATAATCTGGGTTATTAAGCGAGCTACTCATGGTTCCCACAACCCCCAAGTTATGGGTTTAGCTACTCATGGCTTGGGTACACAAATCAATAATGAGATAAATAAGAAGACATGGAAGATTTCTTACCCAAGCAAATTGAAGAACAATGAAACCCTCTTTGCAATTAGAATCACAAGGTTGAATGATGAAATTAACCCACAAGTGAATCTAAATACCCAAATTTGAGTCTCAAAGTAAAACTCTAAAAATTTTCTCTAAAACCCTCTCTATAAACGACTATGATATGAACAATATTATCAAAAGAATGAAAAACTCCCCAAAAACTGCTCCTAAAACCCTAACTTATACTATTTACAAAAAGGTCCTTAAAATAATTAGAAAATCTGGTCGGCGTCTACTACGGCTCGTAGTTACTACTCGTAGGGTGACCTACGAGCCATAATCGGGCTTTCATGGTCAGTAATTGGCATTTTGGACTTCACTGCTATGATCAACCTCTACGAGTCGTAGTCTGGTCTACGGCTCGTAGTGCCTTCTCACAGTCCACTCTTGCATTTCATGGTCCAATTTTAATCAATATTGTTAATTGCTATGAAGCCCCCTTCTACGAGCCGTAGAGAGGACTACGACTCGTACCTTGAGCTGAACTTCAAATTTTTAGAATTTATTTTTTAACACTGTTAATTTCTATGGACAACCCCTACGACTCGTAGCTTGGGCTATGACTCGTAGTAGGGTTGTAGATCTTCAAAAATCAACAAAATCTGTAACTTTTCCCAAAATCAAGCCAAGCTGTATATTCTGTAAAAATAAACACAAACACATAAAAACCATAAAAAGTCACATTAACAACACACAAAATCCCATGTTTTAGGCATCAACTGTGTTGTATTTTAGCAGCACATCACCCCTACATGAAGAGTTGCTACCCTTCCATTCAAGAACTCGCTTATTAGGGAATTGGAATTTAACCCTATGGGTTCTACAGTTAATGGAGGCATAAGAAGCATACAACCAATCCATCCTCAGAATCACATCGAAATCTACCATGGCAAGCTCGAGTAAGTCACATGGAATCACTTTATGCAAGATAAAAATAGAGAAACCTCTATAGATTTTTTGAGCTATGATAGACTCACCTACATGGTTACTCATCACATAAAGCTCATGGAGGACTTCGGGACATGCATGAAACTTATATGCAAAGAATGGATTTACAAAAGACAAACTTGCTCCTAGATCTACAAGTGCCTATGCATCATAATTAAAAACTCTTAACATACTATAACCACATCCAAAGCTCTTCGACCTCTTGCCAACATGAAGAGCATAGAATCGATTGGTCCTTTGGGGGCCTTAAATTGGACCCCTTTGGCCTTGAGGCCTTGCACCTCCGCTCCTGTAATCCTTAGCATGGTGGTCGGTCTTCCTACAAATAAAGTAAGCATTTGACTTGGCTAGGAATTCTCATTTGTGAGGCCTCCCGCACATAGGCCAATTTGGACATTGGGGCTTAGGAGCCAACCCCTTGTCTTTTTGGGATGGAGGAGTGTTGGTAGATGTTTTCCCACCTTGCTTTTGGCCACCTTGGAATTTGTGACCATCGCCCCTTTGGTGAGAGCAACTCCGACCTTTAACTAGAGCCCTTTTGGACTCCCTTGCCCTCTTACGAAGCTTCTCTTCTTCAATTTGCTCTGCGTACGCCATCAAGCGTGAAATGTCCATATCCTTGAACAACATGGTCGTCTTGCATTCCTTGGAGACCAACTTGGAGACACCCCAAATAAATTAGCTCATGCAAGCTTTTGGATCCGCGACCATAAATGGAGCATACTTTAACAATTTGGTAAATTTGAGGGCATACTCTCTCATGCTCATGCTCTCTTACTTCAGGTTGATGAATTCCTGGACCTTTTCCTCCCTAATCTCAATGGGGAAGAATCGATCCGAAAAGGCATATTGAATTCCTCCCAACTAATAGGGCATGTTTCTTGGCCTCTCTTGCCAGCCCATTGCTCGAACCAAATCTTAGCCACTCCTTTGAGCTGGTAGGCCACCAACTTAGATTTCTCTTCGGGTGGAACACCCATCACTACCACAACCTAATAAGCTTCCTCAACAAACTTAATAGGGTCCTCGTCCGTCTTCAACCCATAAAACTCTGGCGGGTTCATCCGCATGAAATCATGTACTCTCGTGGCCAGAGTGGACACTTGAGGAAGAATGGCCACCTCTTGATTGGGTTGGTTGGTCAATGCTTGGTCGAAAAAAGTGAATGCGGCTCGGAACTCCACATGAGACACTCCATCATCCTGTTGGAGTGGAAGGACTTGTTCCTCGGGAGTACGTGTCACGACCCAAGCCTAGGGCCTAGACGTGACCGATGAATGGGGAACTTGAAGGAACCACAAACAAGCCTCCTAGCATATCATTACACATCCTTGGTAGCAGAAGCAATTAGAATGACAATAAGAGATAAATGTAAACAAGGGGAATTGGGACCAAGGGTAAATTTCCATATCATAAATATCAAGAGACAATAGAGCCAAAGCTCATAGCATAGATACATAACATGTCTAACAACACCTCTATTACATGGATAAGAGTGGGGGCCAAGACAAAGCAATTGGGCTCACCCTCATAGTCAATACATAAGGCAAAGAGAGAAAGTATTAATAAAATATGTTTTAAATCATTGCTTATTGTTAAAATTATCATCTCCTACTTTCTCTTATTATCTAGAATAGTCTGGAAGGTTCTAGAGATGTGGAGAATTCTCTAGAAAAGTCTAGAAGGTTCTAGAGACGTGTGGAGTTCTCTTGAACAGTCTAGAAGATTTTGGAACTCTCTAGAATTCCCTAGAAATGTGCGGATCTTGCAAGAAGACTTTGGGAGCTTCTAGAAGACTCTAGACTTGTGTAGGGAATTTTTGCCATGTAAAGTATCTAAGATATTTTGTTAGGAAGTTTCTAGGAAAGTCTTTCCTTATAAATATCTAAGATATTTATGGTAGAACTTTCTAGGCCACTAATTGGAGCCATTGGATCAAAATGATCCTAACCGTCCATTTAGGGAAGGGGCAAGTATAAATACCCCTCTTAGGCTTCTCATTAGTCAACAAGTTGGAATCAAGAAAATAACAAGCAATCAAGTAAGTTGTAACTTCTTCTACATAAGTCGTCTTCTTCTTCTCTTAAGTTTCCCGGTTAAGCCTT
>JAPFFP010043765.1:0-12953 GCA_026153255.1 Solanum medicagineum
ATATATGAAACAAGAAACATACTTCTCAGGTTTAATTTTTTGATTTAGTAAAATTAAATTCACAATTTTTAATTTAGTAGCAAGCAAGGAAATACCAAATTTTAAGGCTAGGGGTCAAGCATTCGAATCACACGCATATTTCATGTAATGACAATGCAATTCATAAATTAACTCAAATGTACCTGTGAAAACTCAGACATACATGTACAAGTATTTGGAACTCAAGATTCACAAGATTGAAAATATGCCATTAATACTCACAAATTCTTAGTTCAAGGAGACGAAGGGGCGGATGGATGAAGATAATCCTACGCTCTAGGTAGCCACACATACCTAGAACTGACGAGAGACTCAACCTTGGCTTAAGACTTTCGCTTCTTCTCTTCTTGTCCTCAAGAATTCTAACCTAGCTTATGTGTTTGGGGACTTTAAAATATGCTAAAAAGGCTCTTTCTTGATTAAAAATTACTTAATTACTCAGGGTTCACGTTTACGAGGGGTTGGAAAAAGACTAGAATGCTCCTCATAAAAGAAAAAATAAATTTTCACTTAAAAATGCTCAGTATGCATCGCGAACTGGGCGCTAAGTAGTATAATTTTCTCCAACTTTCCCGAATGAGTTTTTCCCCTTTCGTCAATTTTTTTTTAAATATAAGTGTAAGTGTGCATCCCTGGGGGGTCGCACCTGGGGCGCGCATCAACACTGTTTTTCCTTTAATTACAAAAAATTATTTTTTGACTTGGTTGCTCTAAAATCGGGTCAAGACCATTTTCCCACTCATTTTTTCGTGCTGATCAAAATTGATTGGATTTTTCATCAGAACTTGGGAAGACGCGTTATGTGCACGATTCCGTTCTCGGGGTATTTTGGTAATTCCGCCAGGCTTTACAGTTGGCACAGTGTTTGTACCACCATCAAATTACTTATACCCTTATATGCCTTCCCCATACGCATACACAACTTTTTCAGTTCCAGTAAATCATGGGATTCGACACAGACTCCCAGTCTCAGGCACTCAGGGTAGCGTTTGAAACAACACAGATAATTTAGGTAGGAAATGATCCTCGTATGGATAGTACTGGAGGTTCATCTAGGCTAAATGAACGCTGAAGGTAACCCCAAAAATCTTCAACATCCTTTTGATCTTGCAGGGCCTAGGACTTCCACTGCTTACGGCATCACAATAGCTCATGAATATGATGCTTCTTCAAGTGATTCTGTATCACGCGAGCATGGACAGAGTAACTTAGCACCACTCCTGGAAATGGATTTTCCAGTTCCAGGAAATCATGGATTAGAAGGTGGGATTGCAGTCTCAAGCACTATGGATGATTCTGTATCACGCGATCATGGGGGAGTGACTCGGCATAAAATCATAATCCAAGTGATGTGGTTCCAGTCTCAGGCACTACGGATGATTCTATATCACGCGATCATGGACAGAGTGACTCAATTTACCAATCCTTGAAAATGGAGTACAGAGAATTAGGACCAGATTTGCTAGTGGTCAAACAACTGTATTGCAAAGTAACAATAATCATTTGCTTCAAGGAAACTATGTTGGCCAAGCCTATCAGTTCCCTAGAAATACTTGGTTGAACGTGCCTTCCAATAATAGCAGTAGTGCGGCTCAATCTTAGGCCTGGAGTCAGGCTTCTCCTTTACCCTATATGCACGGTAACTACTCATTTTGTTTTGACTTACATTTATGGCTTTTGAGTATCTATTCAACTTTTTTTTGTTTGATAGGTTATCTTCTCCCATATCGAAGTTTTCATCAATTCTGTTTGTTCTTCTAAAAATTTATTTTCTTATGAGCTAATAGCATGCTACCAAGTTGGGCAGTGCATACGTCAGTTGTCCTTCTTTCTTCTTTCAAATTTGAAAGTGACAATCCACTGGAAATACATTTTATTCTTTTCTTTTGCCAGCTTAACATTTTATGTGGCGTTTGTTTGTGGGTAATCTCATTTTCTTTTCTAATAATCCAGGAAATCCTTTGCTTTTCTCTTTTCTAAAATTAGCAACAACAATCCATGATCTTTATTCTAAGTGCCAAAATAATTTCATTAACTGAGTTTATCTTTCTTTTGCTTCTTTCTATTTACTTTAGGTGGTGCCGGAGGCTATGTAATAGGTGGTGGAAACATAGGTATGCAAGGTTATCAATTATTTTTCACCAACTGGGGTTTGACTGCTTATATGTATATCCAGCCATTCTTGTAGGAGTACCGCAGTACCATCTTCATCTGCCACCTCACATGCAAATGATGGCAGGCCACACAATGAGTTCATCTCCTCAGGTGACAGCATCTCCTAGCATACAACTACAAGTTAGTTCATCTAATATGGGAACCTTACAGCCATCTGCCTTTACAATGTATAGACCTTATCAAAGTGAATTCATGCATGGAATAAGTACTATCCACCACAATCGCCCTAACGTAAGAGTTTTACACAAGATGTAAAATTTGTATCATTTGACCAGTTCTTCTTATTATCTTTGTCGCACTGTAGTTTCATGTTTGTTAAAGTAAGGAGATTGGATGTTGTATCTCTTTCTTTGGTAATTTTACTAAGGAGGGGCAACGCAGGGGGTTCCATGGTACCATGGAGTGGTTATTTCTATTGATCAGTACAGAGATATGCATTTGGACATTGATTGTTGATAAATAAAACTTGTGTGGTAATCCTTAGTTAATTATTTGTGATAATTTTATAAACTTATCCTGCAATGTAAAATTTCTATCGAGGAGCTTCGTGCATTGACAGAGCGAATTGTCGATGTTACAACTGGCTTATCAGAAGATATGATTGGTACCAATTTGAGAATGAGAGTATTTTTGTCCTCTGCTCGCGCTCTAGATACTGTTGCATCTCAAGATCAGATAACTCTATGTGTCATCTGCCAGTATAACCTGTACTTTCTATAAAAATTGGATGTTATTGTACTCCAATTTCCTAATTTGGCTTATCTTTACTGCACTCTACATAATGTTTATATTGCCATTTTCTTCCTAAATCTTAAATTCGTCAAAACATTATCATGAATCCTTATAATGTTTCCTTATCGTGTGACTACAAAATAACAAGACATTATTTGATTCTGCATGACTAATACTCCCATATTCAATTATATTCCTTCTCTTGTCGCTTGTTTCTTTGAGATAACTCGGATGACATACATGTGCTACACGCGTGCAGAATGAGTGCAAGGACCAGGAGTAGCTAAGACTTCTTGATTGTGGGCATGACTATCATGAAGAGTGTATAAAGCAGTGGCTTGTTGTGAAGAATGCTTGTTGTATATGCAAATCTCCAGCATTGTCTATCAAGAAAAAGGGCAAGGGAATTATGAGTATTAGAGGCAATTGAAGTCATATTGAGTCAAAAAATAGCTAAAAGGGATGGGAATTTAGTTCTCTTTGTTTAATATTTAAACCTCCAAGATGTGGAGTTGTTGCTAAAACTGCAATATAAACTTGTACGCAATAGTCCACGTCTAGTAAAACATTTACCTGTTGAAACTTATGTTGTTATATGTATGTGAAAACTTAAAAGTTGTACAAAATTGTACTTCTTGTTCATTCTTGCATGTTTGTTGTATATATGTGTTTTGTTGATATTTTGTGTTGCAGAAAAAATAAACGTCAACTTAGTGGTACGTAACCTTACCCTGAATGGTAGATATGTTGTTGTCGGACAGATTTTGGGAAGTAGCCATATATAGTAAAGTAGAAATAATAGTCTTGGACAAATCAAACTATTTTGGAAAGTATTTTTTGGCATGATAGTTGTTTGTGCTCTGCTAATAATTTTTAAAAGTAATTTTGAGTGGCAATTAGGGGTTGGCCAATTATTCTTAATACTTCTAAAGTGTAGTTTACTCAAAACTAATTTTCAAAAATATTTTTTTTGGGGGAAAAGTAATTTATGCTACTCTATAGTAGCATTTATTTCCTCCTAAAAGTTTGATCAAACATTTTACTTTTCTAGAAACAAATATTTTGAAGAGTTTAAGTTTTGTGCACTGTCCGTGCACAAAATTTTTTCACCATCAAGTAATTTTAACTCGCTACAGTAACTACCTATTTTTGGTAAGAAGTTCGTAATGATTTTTGCTACTCTCCAAAAGCATTTGCTTTAAAGTTTTTATCAAACACATTATTTTTTTAAAATAAACATTTTGAAAAGTGAAGCAGCTGTATATATTGGAGTGAAAATAATAAGTCCATTTGCCAAGTTTTAGAATCAATTATTTATTTAAAAAAAATAATCAATTATTTTGGAGAGTATCGTTTTAAAAAAAATATTTTTTGTAAGAAATTAGTAATAACTTTTGCTACTCTCCAGACACTTTAGTTTCCTCCCAAAACTTTGATCAAAAGTCTTACTTTTTCAAAATAAACCTTTTTGAAAAGTGAAGTAGCCATATATATTGGAGTAGAATGTAATAAGCCCATTTGGCGAAGTTTTTAGAATCAACTAATTTGAAAAATATTGTTTTTTAAAAAAATATTTTTGTTGAAAAGTTGGTAATGACTTTTGCTACTCTCCAATAGCATTTATTTCTTTTCAGAAGTTTGACCAAACACCTTCTTTTTTTAAAATACGCATGTCACCGGGAGGGGACCCAAGATGTGTCTGGCACCCAGAGACTATTGCTAGTCCCCAAGTGAACCACTTGGCCTCATCACATTCATTCAATCAACAATCTTACTAGTCAACGGAAGATAAGGAAAGATAAATGGGCACATCTCATCATCTAGTCTCAACAGTAATGTAGAAAAAGGCTAGTAAAAGAACTAGCTCACAATCTAGACAATCAACATTTGACTCTAGTCTATGAAGCCTCTATCACTATTAAGTGGTGCCAATGATAGACCCATGGCTACCTTAATCAAAATAAAAGATATGCAACTCTAACTATAAAACATGATGAAAAATAATGTAATGAATCCTCCGAAGTAGGGGAGCCTCACCAATCTGCTGAACGCTCTAAGATCCTCAACGATTCGCCTGTTGACGACCTCTATCCTGTGTATCTACATCATAATACGATGTAGTCCAAAAGGGGACGTCAGTACTTGGAATGTACTGGTATGCAAAATACCTGAGTGAAACCGAAATAGGTAGAACAATATAGAAACAATATTAACTCAACATAGAAAGCAATCAACATGTCAAATGTCTATCTAAAGAAAAAAATAAAGAGTAGACAATTGACCCTTCAACTCATCAATCAAATTAGCCTCGCCTCAGTAGGACTCATCTCAACTCATCTCATCATATCTCATCCCTTCTCATCACATCTCGACTTAGAGTACTCAAGGTAGGAAGTTTCTAGGAGCTACTCTTATCCGACAACGATCACTTATGAGCCAGTGATCGTACAACAAATCACCGTTGTTGCAATAACTGTCCCATACTTGCTAGGTAGGGGAAGAATGGAATCCACTAGGGACCCCAGCTATCTGTTAAAATTAAGTCCTCTATTGTTTCAGGGGCTCTATCCAGAAGGCAACCATAATGAGACGTAATGGTTCTAATCCTCACCACGCTTGGCTACGTAGTTTGACGAGTGCGAGTTAGACTAACTCTTACTCTTTCGGTGCTCGATACTCCTCCCATGACTCAGTGCTCATTAAACAATCCATCCAGTCAATACATCTCAATTGACTCATCTCAACTCAGCCTTGTAAAGGCTCTTATCATTCAATCAAACCAATCAAACCATCTCAATCAACCTCATTGAGACTTATCTTCCAGTCAGTCTCGTAAAGTCTCTAATCATCTCATCAATCAACATCTCAATCAACAGCTCAAGGATTTGAACAATCCTTAAGAACAATAGAATAGATAAATCGTTAGAGTTCATTTATGGAAACTCATGGGACTATCAAGTTCTATCAGCTCATCATCATTCTCACGTCTCAATCTCAATCACAATCGCAATCACATTCTCAATCAAGGCTCTAGACTCAATCACTATCTTCTTTCATGTAATCCTTAAGAAATAATAAGTAGGGTTTATGCGACAATTCATGTAAAACATTCAATTCTAGAAAATAAGTTTGTGATGATCATCAATATATGAAAATACGTCAATTAATATAGTTTTCAAGATTAAATCAAGAAAATCATACATATGGACCTAAGAACCTTCAATCAACTATCTAAGACCATCTATGGGGCACATGAGAGAACAATCTCATGTTTTCTTAGCCTTACATACCTGGAATGAAGCTCTTCAAATCTCCCGTCAAGAATTCTCCTGAAATTCTCCAATCTTACGTTATTCTTTCTTCTCTCTCAAGCCCTAACTTTCACGTGTATTGAAGAAGGACATAGAATGAAATTTTTGACCCTTTTTACTCATCAAAACGACCTAAAGGGGTCATGTTTCTTATTTTGGAGGGGTTGGAAAAAGTTCGGAATGCCCCTCAAAAGATTAAAATTATAAACTTTGGTGGAACAGGTCGGGATAACAAGTCCACGACGCAGACCCATTGTGCACCTGTGAAATTTCGAAAATTCAATCCCGTCGAAAAATTGGAAAATATGTAAGTGTGAATCTGCGATGGGTCCGCGTCGTGGAACTGTCACGTACCCTCATGATTTTGGGACCGCGATGGGTCCCCGTCGTGGCCTTGTCGCGTACTCTTACTGTTTTTTGGTCAATTTTGTGAAAATTAATTTTCGACCCGATTGCTCCTAAATCAGGTCGAGACTATTTTCTAACTTGATTTTTCGTGCTGATCACAAATCCGGTCTCGAATTTCCTATTCGAGCTTGGAAAGATGTGTTATGTGCATCCGTTCTAGGGGTATTTTGGTAATTTTATCGGGTGTTACAATGCATTTTCAAAAATGAAGTCGTCATATATATTGGAATGTAAAGTAATAAGTCTATTAGGACAAATTTTGATAATCAATTATTTGTTTCGCCATGTTTTTAGAATCAATATTTTGAAAACTATCTTTTAAAAAAAATATTTTTGATGAAAAATTATTTGTGTTTAGCTAATAAATTTTAACAGTGCTTCTAAAGTGTATAAATATTTAAGATATGCGTTTAGACGTTGATCACATGCCTTATGAGGTTAGGGTGATCGTAGGTTATTTGCATGTCATATATTTATCTTGATTGTTGATAAGTAAAACTTGTGCGGTAATCCTCAGTTAAATATTTGCGATAATTTTGCAAACTTATCCTGCAATGTAAAATTCTATCAAGGAGCTTCGTGCATTGACATAGCGAATTGGTGATGTGACAACTGACTTATCAGAAGATACGATTGGTAACGATTTGAGAACGAGAGTATTTTTGTACACTCCTCGTGCTCCAAAAATTGTTGCATCTCAAGATCAGATAACTCTGTGTGTCATCTGCCAGGATAACTTATAGTTTCTATAAAAATTGGATGTTGTACTTCAATTTCCTTATTCGGCTTATCTTTACTGCACTCTACATAATGTTTATATTGTCATTTTCTTCCTAAATCTTAAATTTGTCAAAACATTATCAAGAATCTTCATAAGGTTTTCTTATCGTGTGACTACAAAATAACAAGACATCTGATTTTGCGTGACTAATACTCCCGTATTCAATTATACTCCTTTTCTTGTCACTTGTTTCTTTGAGATAACTCGGAATATATACATGTGCTACACGCGTGCAGAATGAGTGCAAGGACCAGGAGTAGCTAGGAATTCTTGATTGTGGGCATGAGTATCATGAAGAGTGTATAAAGCAGTGGCTTGTTGTGAAGAATACCTGTTGTATATGCAAATCTCTAGCATTGTCTATCAGGAAAAAGGGCAAGGAAATTATGAATATTAGAGGCAATTGAAGTCATATTGAGTCGAAAAATAGCTAAAAGGGACGGAAATTTAGTTCTCTTTGTTTAATATTTAAACCTCCAAGATGTGGAGTTGTTGCTAAAACTGTAATATAAACTTGTATGCAACAGTCCACGTCTAGTAAAACATTTTCCTGTTGAAACTTATTTAGTTATATGTATGTGAAAACTTAAAAGTTGTACAAAATTGTACTTCTTGTTCATTCTTGCATGTTTGTTGTATATATGAGTTTTGTTGATATTTTGTGTTGCAGAAAAAATAAACGTCAACTTAACGGTACGTAACCTTACCCTGAATGGTAGATATGTTGTTTTCGGACAGATTTTGGGAAGTAGCCATATATAGTAAAGTAGAAATAATAGTCTGTTTGTCCAAGTTTTTTAAAATTAAACTATTCTGGAAAGTGTTTTTTGGCATGATAAGTTATTTGTGTTCTGCTAATAATTTTTAAAAGTACTTTTGAGTGGCAATTTGGGGTTGGCCAATTATTTTAATACTTCTAAATTGTATTTTTCTTAAAACTGGTTTTCAAAAATGTTTTTTGGGGGAAAAAGTAATTTATGCTTCTCTATAGTAGCATTTATTTCCTCCTAAAAGTTTGATCAAACATTTTACTTTTCTAAAAATAAATATTTTGAAGAGTTTAAGTTTTGTGCACTGTCCGTGCACAAAATTTTTGCACCATCAAGTAATTTTAATGCGCTACAGTAACTTATTTTTGGTAAGAAGTTCGTAATGACTTCTGTTACTCTCCAAAAGTTTTTGTTTTTTCCCAAAAGTTTGATCAAACACATTATTTTTTTAAAATATACATTTTGAAAAGTGAAGTTGTCGTATATAGAGTGAAAATAATAAGTCCACTTGCCAAGCTTTAGAATCAATTATTTTGGAAAGTGCTATTTTAAAAAAATATTTTTGGTAAGAAGTTAGTAATGACTTTTGCTACTCTCTAGACACATTTGTTTCCTCCCAAAAATTTGATCAAAAGTCTTCTTTTTTCAAAATAAACCTTTTGAAAAATGAAGTAGTCATATATATTGGAGTAGAAAATAATAAGTCCATTTGGCCAAGTTTTTAGAATCAACTATTTTGAAAAGTGTTGTTTTTTAATATTTTTGGTGAGAAGTTGGTAATGATTTTTGCTACTCTCCAATATCATTTATTTCTTTTCAGAAGTTTGACCGAACACCTTATTTTTTTAAAATAAGCATTTTCAAAAGTGAAGTTGTCATATATATTGGAGTGGAAAATAATAAGTCTATTAGGCTGAATTTTGATAATCAATTATTTGCTTGGCCATGTTTTTAGAATCAATATTTTGAAAAATATCTTTTAAAAAAATATTTTTGATGAAAAAATTTTAACAGTGCTTTTAAAGTGTATAAATATTTACTAGCCCGTCAATATCTTTCTTTTTCTTTTTTCTTCTCAAAGGGTTTTGCGGTCGAGAAAAGATTTTTCGATGAAAAGAAGGATATTTTATCATTAGGAACGTAATGTTCGTCTTTAAACTAGGTTTTCGATAGCACTTTAAGTACTACCATACATTTTTTCTTAAAACCTGTCTTCTCAAAAAAGTGTTTTTTTGGAAAAAAAAAATATGTTCTTTAGCTTATGAAAAATAGCTTATGCTATTCTTCAAAAGTACTTATTTTCTCCCAAAAGTATGATCAAACACCTGATTTTGGTCATCTATCATTTAATTTATTTGTTACCGTTACATAATGACATAAATTTATCAGGAATCGAAGTTAATTTAATTAGTAGATTGAATTGAATTATATAATAACAACATTTCATTATGTGTTACAATTTCAAAGATCAATATTTAAAATTTATTTCTCAAGTAGAAATTAGAACAAAGAAATGCAAACATTAAGTTTGACGTATAATATACTCCATGCGTCCAAAATTAATTGAATTTTTGAGGCTTTTTTCTATGTTCAAAATATTTGAATTATTCAAAGTTCAAGGTGAATATTTGAAATTTTTTTCCATATTAGCCCTTTCACTTATTGTACTTTTATATTTTCAAGGAGATAAATTACACTATATATTTATGATTTTACAAAGGGTAATAGTAGAAAGTATGGTGTAAATTTTGTCTTTGAGTGTTTTTTTTAATATGTGTGTGTTACCTCACAAATTTAATTAAAATGGAACATGGGGGGTATCTTAATTGGTAACAAAAAATTATTCTGCATACGTATAATATTAATTATTCTTTTTTTCATATAGAATAATATCTACACTTTTTTTTTAAAAATTAGCTATTAGCTTCATCACTACTCCATCGCTAATAATTAGTAGCTAATATAAATTCGTCGTTGTATGAGTTTCATGTTGAATCTTTTAATAATTAAGATACGAAGTTTAGTAGTGGTCATATTATGTAATTTAATATCAAAAATACGTTTGTGCAGTAATCCTTAAAAAGATTTAGCAACAAAAAATAAAAATGAACTATTCAAACACATTTTATTTTAAATTAGTTCAAAATTTTATTTCTAAAACATGTCCAAACATACTTAGCATTTATTATTGTTAGTAAGAAGTTAACCAATTAGAAACTTTTTACTTTAGCATAATTTCAAAAATATCCTTATGGGTCCATAATAAAAGTAAGGACATGTATAGATTCTTCTATAGTTTTATTTTAATCATTAATTATTCAATTTACTATTTTTGTCCTTAAACAAAGTTAAATTTATCAAAATGTCATTGGTCATCCTTTTTCTATTTTGAAGAAGAAGAAAGGATGTTTTGAGATAATTTTGAAATAACCAAACTACCCTTGGTCATCCTCCTCTTCACATTTCTATATAATAGAAATATAATAGTATGTATATATATATCATTTTAGAGTCGATCAGTTAAATAATTAAATTAATTATTTTATTTTGTTAACATTAAGAAGCTCATTAATTGATTAAAATTAATTCATCTTATTTAACTCTTGTAGCCAAATTAACTATCTAATCTAATTGGGCAATATTTTTTAATCCTATATTGGCCACAATTGCATTTAAAGTGGCCAAATCTTCAATTAATTTTCTAACCCCTTTAACCCCTACTTTCAGATTTTCTTTTAGGTCCATTGTTGGATTAAATTTTTGCCCAACTTTCCCTCTAACTCATCCCAAATTTTTTTAGGAAAAATTATATAACTAAGCAACATATTTTACCATATTTTTAATAATTCCTACTGTTCTAAAAATTACAAAAATTTCTTATTTCTACTCTCATTTATCTAATCAATTTTCACGATTAATTTTAATTTCAAATTTTTATCATTATTTTCAAACTAAACAAAAAGGGAAGAGATTGAAAAGTCTTCATTTTCTCCGCCAATACCTAGTGTCTTCTATTTTTCATTTACTTCTTCATAGCAGTCTCCATTTTGATTCCAATGATGAGTATCATTCTAAAAAATAGGGAAATCCTTAATTAAGTATTAACTACCTAGATCAAGCACCTAAGTTTAAGTATCAAGTATCTACTAGATAAAAAAAACATAAAACTTATGTCAGGTATCAATTATAAGTAATTTAATAAGCACAAATGCTTCTTCTTAAAGTATCAAGCACCTAAATCTCTGATTCCAACGATGAGTATCGTTCTAAAAAAGATGAAAATCCTCAATCAAGTATCAACTACCTAGATCAAGCATCTAATTTTAAGTATCAAGTATCTACTAGACAAAAAAAAAATATAAAACTTAAGTCAGGTGTCATTAATCAGTAGTTTGATAAGCACAAATGCTCCTTCTTAAAGTATCAAGTATCTAAAGCTCCTATTCCAATGATGAGTATCTTTCTAAAAAACACGAAAATCCTTAATCAAGTATCAACTACCCAGATCATGCACTTAATTTTAAGTATCAACTATCTACTAGACAAAAAAACATAAAACTTATGTCAGGTATCAATTATATCATTGTATTCCACAAAACAATATCTCTTATCTGCATATTCTCGAAAACCAAGTATGCCGCATCCAAACATCCACAATCAGCATAAAAATGAATAAAAGAATTAAGAACAAGGATATCAAGACCGACCCTCCCTTTAACTACCATCCCATGAAGTCCCATCTCGAATCCAAAGCTTTAATCTTGGTAGAAGCTTTGAACAAAAATGGGTAAGTAAATTTACTAGGAAACTCATGACTCTCGTAAAGCATGTTGACAAATATCAAGATACTTTGAATAGGGTCCTCACTAGAAGCATAGGCATGAATAAGTGTGTTTCAGGGGAATGACTTTCAAGTACTAGTCGACGTCCAAACATTCATGACGTCTTTTCCAAGTCACCGACGAAACCTGATTGCCGTCTTCAATTTTACATTTTCTTACAAGGTTTTCTAGAGGGTTTTGAATTTTTGAAATTATTTTTGTTGCACAGAAACTGAAATTACTTTATACCCTAATTAATGGGTGATTGAATTTAATTTTTCAGTTTAGCTCCTTTTTTAGCGTAACTAATTGACCTATTCTTTTTTTTTCGACATGTATCAAACGAGTTTTAAGGTATCAACTCACGTAATAAATAAGAAATTTTTAGTAATTTAGGAAATAGTTGGTATAAAAAGCAATTAACCTTTACAGTATGGGATTTGTAAAATTTATATATTTTTTTATTCAGCCACAACAATAACACATGATACATAGTATGCATAACCCACACATGCCCATCATCTCTTTTCTTTTCTTTCCTTTTCCAAGCTCACACGACCCTACATGCTTCTTTGTCTCCATCCAGGATAACAACTAGGAGCACCGAATACAACCCTAATGAATATGGTACCTACGTGTCTCTCTCCCCGTCAGCCTTATCCACCCGTACACGAGATGTTGGAAACCAATAGGCAGGTAATATGCATTCCTCATTACTAAATCTAACAGATAGAATCGATGATCTATTGGAATCTTTCGAACAAACTCAGTGTATTCCTTGATTCCAGATAAGATTTCAAAATGGGAAGTTGACTTTTCCACAAATTTTATCCAGTTTTCCACTCACTCGGCTAGTATAACATTCGAGGACGAATGTTCCTAAGGGGGGAGGATGTTAGACCCCGTATTTCTTTAA
>JAPFFP010043766.1:0-12951 GCA_026153255.1 Solanum medicagineum
TGAAAAGAGTACGTTACACAAATAATGAAATGAGTATGAGATGAAACAACTCGTGAACTTTATTTAGCAACAAGAACTCATGTAACTTGGTTTCCATGTATGTATGTAGATTTTAAGGTGACAATGTATGGGAGCATATGAACATGTGAAAGAGTGGAGATATGGTTAATAGTTGTGACGGAGTTGGTAAGCGCCTTTATGTTGCAAGGAAGAATCTAAATTTCATGCCAAGTAATACGAAATCGAGTAGCCTTACATACCTCGCTGTACAACCTTACTATTACCATGAGATAACCTTCCCTTCCTCCAAATATTTATCTACAATATGGTAGATGATAAAAGTAGCATTAGCAGCCAATAAATACATCTTGGCAGTCCAATCTCATAAAAAAACAACACATGGGCAACAAGCGTATAATTATAAACCCAAGCGTATTCTTTCAACCTCTCCACCTCTAATCATATTTTCTAATACAAATTATAATATACATATCATGTTTTGTCGGTCTTAGTGCTATAACAATCTTACAATAGCCCACAAAGCACAGCACATAACAATTCTACACAACATACAAATAAGTGGCATAACTTTACATCCCTTCGCTACATTTCGACATCGACAATTCCAAACCTGTTCCAACTTTAACCAAATAGTCCCCACCATATATACACATAAAATAGTCCTAAAATAGTGCAAAAATAGTGCTAAAGTATATGGAGTACGTGAAACAACAATCTCCGATTTTGAGCCCACAAGTTCCTATCAAGAGCACAATTACAATATCGCACAACAACTCATTTTTACAGACTATAACAATGGTGCAGCATCCTTGTTATATCACTACAAAACTAAACCTTGTTAAAAATATAAAATTTACTTCATAATCCAACCAACCAAGAAGATAAAAATCTCTTAATCAACATGAAAAATGCGCAACAATCCTTGGGACACATGCTGTAAAAACTTTCAGCATAAACATAACCAGCCTAGCCTCTTGTTTTTCATGATAAAACCATACTAAACACATAAGTATTCTTACTTACCTTTACCCTTATGGTGTAGGGCTTCTCCAAGAACCGTGAAAGTGTCCTTCTTGTTGCTTTGCAAAGTTAAGAAGGTGTAGAGAGAAAGCTTGTGAAAGCTGATTTTGTTTTTTTCCAAGTTAGGAATGATTTAACGGTGCTACTTGTAAGACCTTTTTAAAGGAGCCTTTGGCCGACTATCATGTGTAGCTTAAGCCTCATATTATCAAGGTGGTGAAGCAGCAGCTTAGCCCTCTCACTTAGGCCTAAATGGGTTTCAAAGTTGATGGGCCTTGGATGCCCCATTTTCCTAATTTCTCTTCACTTAGTTTGGGCCAAAATAGTCAAGTTGATGTGATATACTTGGGCTCTCTTTTTATTCTTCTTGGGCTGAAAGTATAGTACATCTATGATTCTAAAATACGGGCTAAAGTTACACCCTTAACACAGACTTTATCCATAATTGGACTTGGACAAATTTGACGTCAGCTCTCGTCTCCGTCTAGCTAGAAAATTTAAGCTAAGCAAGTAGGTGACTCACCTGGTAGTTTCCTAAGTCCTACAAGCACCTCACTGCTATCACTTCATTTAAGTTCACAATCTCCGCAATATGACTAAAAACTTGTATACACTTGACCCGCTTAAGAGTTAGACGCACATATCGCCCTCTAATTTAAGATTCAAGCACTCTTGAAAATAGGCGCTAATTTGACAAAGCCATATCCTGTTTCATGTGCATTTGACTAATACATGTAAGGTGTGGGGTGTTACGTCCTTCCACCTTTAGGAACATTCGTGCTCGAATGTCAGCGTAATTAGATAGCTTAACCATGTTCAACGCAACAATCGTTCAAACACTCATACCTATTAAGGCCCCAATTCTGCATGTTAGACTTCCTCTTTATCTTAAAATAAGTAAGGTTATTTTGATTTCATTGCATCCTCAGTCTCCCATGTTATCTCTTGTTTTTGCTGGTTTCTCTAGAGTACTTTTACTGAAGCTATTTGTTTATTACTTAGCTTCTTAACTTGACGATCTAGAATAGCAATAGGTACCTCTTCATAGGTAAGATCTTTTGTAACCTACACATCTTCAATAGTAGTGATATGGAATAGGTCACCTATGCATCTTCGAAGCATTAAGACATGAAAAACTACATGAACCATTAAAAGCTCTTGGGGTAGCTCTAGCTCATATGCAACGTGGCCTAACCTCTTAATAATCTTATATGGCCCTATGTAACGTGGGCTTAGTTTTCTTTTGTTAAAAAATGTCATAACCCCTTTCATTGGAGACATCTTTAAAAATACGCAATCCCCTACTGAGAATTCCAGTACTCTCCTCGTAGAATCCGCATATGATTTGTGATGACTTTGGGCTGTTTCTAGTCGTTGTTATATTACCCTAACTTTTTCCATGGCTTGTAGTACTAGATTTGGCCCAAGCAAGGTGGTTGCACGCACTTCAAACCATCCCATCGGTGACCTACATTTCCTTCCATACAAAGCTTCGTAAGGTGCCATCTTGATACTTGAGTGGTATCTATTATTACAGGCAAATTCAATAAGTGGCAAATGGTCTACCCAACTACCTTTAAATTCCATTGCACAAGCTCGCAACATATCTTCAAGTGTTTGAATAGTGCGCTCAGCTTAACCATCTGTCTGAGGGTGGAATGTTGTACTCAAATTCACTTTTGTCCCTAAACTCCTTTGGAAGGACATCCAAATCTTTGTAGTGAATTGAGCCCCTCGATAATATATAATGGAGATTGGGACCCATGTAGCCTAACTATCTCTTTGAGGTATAGGTTAGCATACTTTTCAGCTGTATAATCACTCTTAACTAGCAAGAAGTGTGCTGACTTTGTGAGTCTATCAATTATTACCCATATGGAGTTAAATTTCTGAAATGAGCAAGGCAACCAAGTAACAAAATTCATATTAATCATATCCCACTTCCATGTTGGAAGCTATTTACATTGCATATAACCTTTAGGCTTTTGGTGGTGTACTTTGACTTGTTGGCAGTTTGGACATTGTGCCACAATTCCACAAGGTCCATTTTCATGCCTCCCTACCAAAACATCCCCTCCAGGTCATGATACATCTTAGTTGATCCTGGATGGATGGAATATCAGAAATGATGGCTTCTTCCATATTCCTATTTCTTAATCCATTAATATCAAGCACATATAATCTATTTTGGCAATATAGTACTCCATTTTTTGTAAGTTCAAAGCCTTTCATTATACCCTGATTCACCTTTTCCTTAAGTATCATAGAACAGGATCCTCGAATTGTTTTTCTTTAACCTCCATTACCAATAAAGACTCCGCAACATTATGCATAATAACCTCTTCATTTGGGGTTTCAAGAAGAAGAACTCACAAACTAGTTAGTTGACGTAGATCCTTAGCCACTCCTTGACTTAGCATGGTCTGTTCACCAGTATTCATGATTTTTTGATGACTCAGAGCATCGGCTACCACTTTTGTCTTCCATGAATGGTATAGTGTATCAACATCGTAATCCATTATTAGCTCTAGCCATCTCCGCTGTCTTAAATTTAGGTCTTTCTGCTTAAAAATATACTGCAAACTCTTATGATCAAAGTATATGTCAACGTGAACCATATATAAATAGTGGCGCCATATTTTCATAGCAAACACAACTGCTGCTAGCTCAAGATCATGTGTGGATAGTTGTTCTCATATGGTCATAGTTGTCTAGAGGCATAAGCAGTTACCCTACTATGTTGTGTAAGTACACACCCTAAGACAACTCCTCAAGCATTACAATACATTGTATACCCCTAGGTGCCTTCTGGAAGTATTAGCACAGGTGCAAAAGTTAGTCTGCTTTTCAACTCTTGGAAGCTCCTTTCCCATGCATCATTCCATTGGAACATGGTTGCCTTATGTGTCAACTTTGTTAGAGATGCAGAAATAGAAGAAAAAACTTTAACTACCTCCTATAGTAACCTGCCAACCCTAGGAAGCTCCGAACTTCTATGGGTGTTGTTAGCCTTTGCCAATATTTCACAGCCTCTATATTTTGTGAATCAACCCTTATTCCCTCATCGGACACAATATGACCCAAGAGTGCTACTGATATTAGCCAAAATTCACATTTATAAAACATGGGATACAATTGTCGATTATGGAAAAGTTGTAACACTTGTCGTAAGTGATTTGCATGCTCCTCTTCTGATCTTGAATATACAAAAATATCATCTATAAATACTATCATGAACACATCCAAGAATGGATTAAATACCCTATTCATCAGATCCATGAAAACTATTGGTGCATTCGTTAGCCCAAATGACAAAATAAGAAATTCAAAGTGACCATAGCGTGTTCTAAAAGCAGTCTTAGGTATATCTTTCTCCTTCACCCTTACTTGGTGATACCCTCATCTCAAATCAATTTTTGCAAAGCATTTGGCACCCTGTAACTAATCAAATAAATCAGTATTCCGAGATAAACTGATTGAACAATTTGTGATTCTACCCCCATATCGCTTAATCTAACTAAATGACATATATACCCCTCAAATATCATCTTTCTTGCCTTAACATAAGAGATAAACTCACCCTTTGGCAAGATTGCCTTCCCATTCAAGAATTGCCTTATTTGGAAAGTGGAAGTACACTCTCTTAGTTCGGCAATCACGGTGGCGTAGCAAGAAGCTAACCAATCCATACCCATATAATATCAAATTTCACCATTTCTAACTAATCCATACCCATATAATATCAAATTCCACCATTTCCAGCTCAATAAAATCAGACAATGTGTCACAGTCACAAATAGTTATAATAAACCCTTCTAGCTATAATAGATTCACTGATTGGTGTGGACACTTCAAATGGTCTGTTCTAGGGTGTTCTCTTAAGCTTCCCAGCAACTAGTGGGGTCATGTATGATAGTGTAGAACTAGGTTCAGTTAATCCATGTACATTATGTGAAAAGATGGACAATGTACCTGCGACCACATTGGGTGAAGCTTCCGAATTTTGCCGACTCCCTAGAGCATTAGTGCGATTCTGGACTCCGCTAGTGCTAGTTGCCCCTCTTAGACATCTATGATGAAACGTAGGTGCTTGTTGACCCCTATCTAATGAAGAAACTGTCGATGATGATACAACAGCTGACCCGGTAGATTGTGTTATATCACCCACACGCCTCCTCGGACAATCTCTTATTATATGCCCTAGCACACCACACCAATAACAAGCGTCTGTCCCAACATGACATATACCTAAATGAATTCTTCCACACTATTTACAAGGCTGCCTAGGGGTCATTTGATGGCCTGTCGAATATCTTGTTGTCCGTCCACCTTATCCTTCACTTCTTGGACCAAACTAATTACTTCTAGACCATAAAGTTGTGGTGGAGCATTAGCTACAGGGTAGGAGGATGAGGGCCTAGGCGGTCTATTAGAAAACGGAGGCCTAAGCTAACCTTGGGATGGTGTGAACTGCCCTGTAGATATGGCCCCTTTGGCCTGCCCCTTTTCCAACTCTTGTATCCTTCTTCTTTTCCTCTGATCCTCCAATTTTTGTGCAAAAGCTTGCATCCTCGCTATATCCATGTCTTTATTCAAGGAAGTAATGGTACAGTCTCTGACCAGATACATATCCAATCTATCCACATATCAATGAACTCTATCTGCCATAGTAGCAACTACATTAGCAGTATACCTGGCTAGAGAATTAAATTGAAGGCCCTTGATGGAGATTTAAGAACTAATCTGCACGGGCATCTCGGTTTCCAAATGGTAGGTAATGGTCGAGAAATGCCTCTTTGAACTCCTTCTAGGTAGTTAGAGGTGCATCTATATCCATGGATTGCTTCCAAGCTTCATACCACAATATAGCCACACTTCAACCTATATCTCGCTAACTCGATAGCTTCTGTACCACTCAGATGCATAACGTCTAAGTGCATTGAATATGATTAATAATGTTTTGTGGATCTTCATTAGGTTCTGACCTAGTGAAAGATGGAGGGTCCAAATTAAGGAAGTCACGTATCCTCACGCTAGCTGCCCTATTCGCACCACTTGCACCTATAACTGGGCCTTCGTGTCTTTGACCTTGGCAAACAACTATACAAGTCAATAGTTGGACTGCATTTCTCAGATTCTGCACGGTAGCATCGATAGGTGGTTGTGGGGGAATTTCACTACTTCTTGGTTCATCAGGAGCTGGAGGAGTTGGAGATGTCTGTGATAGAGACTCATCTTGAGCCTCATTTTATTGTCTCACCTGACAAGGTGTACCAACCCCACTACTACTTCATTCCCTTTACCTTTGTTTTTCCTGGTTTCTGGCATACTTGTTGTACAAAAAAAATTTAGGAGTTAGACACAATCAACATACTACACTTGGCTCTATGGCACAATCTAAAGAATGAAAAGAAAGTAAAAACTCCTAAATGCCACATAGCATCTTGCTTATAAATGTGATATACAACACATCGATAAACAAGGCTCTACATAGACATGGCTTTGTAGACTCCCTAGGATGACCTACTATGATACCACTTCTGTCAAGCCCAAAGTCTCATTAAGCTGGACTGACACCCGTTGCCAATAAGACTCCAAAGAAGCAACTTGTATCCATGCGCTTTCTATACATATTATGAGGGATGTCTACATTCAACATGCTTTTAAGAAACTAAACAGCAATAACAAGCCAAAAAGAAATGCATATGACCAGACCGTTGGGGCCACGTTTTCTAAAGTACGAGACATGACCACACTCTAATTTACATAGTCTACAAAGCCTTTGGATAAGGAAAAGTATCTGATAAGGGTTGGGATAGGCCCCGCCACGGCTAACTATACAATACAAAACTATAAGCTCTAGACACTCAAAGCTCCATAGCAACCTAGACCTTGGTAACAGCAGCTGGATATCCTATACTGCTACTGGGAGAGCTACTAGCACCTGTACCTGCAACATGAAATGCAGGGCCCTAGTAAGGGACGTCAGTAAGAGGTAATATACTGAATATGTATGTTAAGAAATACTCTACATGAAGTAACAACTCAAATGAAACTATGCACTGGTGTAAGGATAAAAGACAACCTTTAGTTATACTGTGGGATCATGCACTTTGTGTTCATTTTATTACTTTACCTTTACTGTATAATATGTGCACAACATGTAATCTAAATGACTAGCTGATCAGTGGTAAATATATATTGGGATCGGCCCTGGTTAGGATTTTCCTTTCACCCCTTGGGCTACCCCCGTGATCGAATCAACCCTGACAAGGTGATTCTTCCACCCCTTGGGTTACCACCCATCAATAAGCAATATACCTTACCTTTAAATTACCTTTGAGATGATTTTTTGGGTGGTAATGTTATTGGAGCTATAGGACTATAAATTTAGTATGTGATACGTAGATAATCATACCAGACAATATTTCAATAAAAAGAGCACGTTACCCAAATAATGAAATGCATAAGAGATGAAACAACTCGTGAACTTTATTTAGCAACAAGAAATCATGTAACTTTGAAGGTGACTATGTATGCAGATTTGAAGGTGACTATGTATGGGAGCATATGAACGTGTGAAAGAGTATAGAGACGGTTAATAGTTATGTCAGAGTTGGTAAGTGCCTTTATGTTGCAAGGAAGAATCTTGATTTCATGCCAAGAAATATGAAATCGAGTAGCCTTACATACCTCGCAGTACGACCTTGCTATTACCTCGAGATAACCTTACCTTACTCCAATTATTTATCTACAATATAGTACCTAACAAAACTAGCATTAGCAGCCAATAGATACATCTTGGCAGCCAAACTCATTAAGAAAAAGAATATGCGAGCAGCAAGCGTATAATATAAATCCAAGCATAATCTTTCAACCATTTTACCTTTAATCGTACTTTCTAATACACATTCTCCTATACATATCATGTAAACCCTGATTTAGTGCCATCACAATCTTATAACAGCCCACAAAGCACAACACATAACAATTCTACACAACATACAAATCAGCGGTATAATGTTACATCCCTTCACTACATTTCGACGTTGACAATTCCAAACCTGTTCCAAATTTAACAAAATAGTCCCCACCATATATACACATAAAAAGAGTCCTAAAAAGTGCAAAATAGTTCTAAAGTATATGGAGAATGTGAAACAATAATCTCCGATTCTGAGCCCACAAGTTCCTATTAAGAACACAATTACGATATTGCACAACAACTCATTTTTGCGGACTGTAACAATGGTGCAACATCCTTGTTATATCACTACAAGACAAACCTTGTAAAGAAACATAAACTTTACTTCATAATCCAGCCAACCAAGAAGATAAAAGTCTCTTAATCAACAAGAAAAGTGCACAACAGTCCTTAGGACACATGCTGTCCAAAATTTTCAATATAAACTTAACCAGCCTAGGCTCTTGTTTTTCATAAGAAAACCATACTAAACACATATGTATTCTTACTTACGTTTACCCTTGAGGTGTAGGGCTTCTCCAAGAACCGTAAAAGTCTCCTTCTGGCTGCTTTGCAAAGTTAAGAAGGTATAGAGAGAAAGCTTGTGAAAGCTTATTTTTTCCAAGTTAGGAATGATTTAAAGGTGCTACTTGTATGACCTTTTAAAGGAGCCTTTGGCTAAATTTATTGTGTGTTTTAAGCCTCATATTATTTAGGTGGTGATGCAACAACTTGGGCCTCTCACTTGGGCCTAAATGGGTTTCAAAGTTGATGAGCCTTGGCTGCCCATTTTCCTAATTTCTCTTCACTTAGTTTGGGCCCAAATAGTCAAGTGGGTTGTGATGTACTTTTGCCCTTTTTATATTCTTCTTGGTCTGAAAATACAATCCATTCATGATGCTAAAACATGGGCTAAAGTTACACCCTTAACAAGGACTTTATCCATAATCGGACTTGGACAAATTCGATGTCGGGCCTCGTCTCCGTCTAGCTAGCAAATTTGAGCTAAGAAAGTAGGTGACTCACCTGCTAGCTTCCTAAGTCCTATAAGCATCTCGCTTTTCTCACTTCATTTAAGGCCATGATCTCCTCAATTTGACTTAAAACTTGCATACACTCGACCTTTTTAAGCGTTAGACGCACATATCGCCCTTTAATTTGAGATTCAAGCACTCTTGAAAATAGGCGCTAATTTGACAAAGCCATATAATATTTATGTGTATATGACTAGTACATGTAAGGTGTGGGGTGTTACACTTCTACCACTGAATCCATTCGGCATATCGCCAAATTTTTGCCATCATCACCAAAAGTAGTAGTGAGCAAATGTCTGAAATTGTGCATAAAAGCGATGACCTATTTAACCGCTGAACATGATTTGCAGTCTAACAGACCAATCCACAAAAAAGATTCATTTTTCAGGAATGTTTAATCTCATTGCCTTATGATCGACACTCATACAATGAATAGAGCATGCTCATTAGTTATAACTAAACAAAAACATGTTTTGGGTAAATCCACTAGAGCTTCACCTTTACCTAAGGAATCTTGTATTAAGAAGCTGCCAAGTGAATCTAGGACTAAGCCCCTTCATGACTCTCTATCGCAGTCATCGCAGCGAATTTAGGATACAATAGGTCCTAAACATCTAAACAAACTCAAAGCAGAGGGGCATCTGACAATTCTGGAATAGAAACAACTGTCAATAGATAGAGTTATTGAATGGTACCCAAAGATTTTGGAAATCCTTAAATTTCACATCTTTCAGATGTTTACCAAACCTTGGGATCCACATGTGCCCATCCTTGTTCGTGAGTTTTACGAGGCCCATGGTAAGGCCCTTCCAAAGAGCAAAAGCAGAGTGCAAATGATACTCAAACCTCTTAATGATGTAGAGATTAGGGTTGTGCAAGTCCCACGTGGAGAAACTAAAATCCATGATATTATGGGATACACATTTCAGAACTAGAGGTCTTGAAAGATGTAATACAGCTAAAGACATTTGAGGATATTAGAACATGGTTAGCCCCGTTGATCGGAATACCATCTCCCTTGTGGTTAGAGGAGGGATCAATTATTGAAAATAAGGAAGTAAACATAGCAACATGGTTTTGGTTCATATTTATTAGCAACAACTTGGTGGTTTCACAGAATGAGTCGATACTTCGACATTCCAAAGATGCACTAGTTGGTTGCATTATTGAATGAAAAGAGTTGAATCATTGTGCAATCATTGCTCACAAAATCTTCACTAGGGAAAAATAATAGCAGACCTCATTAACATTTCTAAGCCTCATCATAGCCCTATATAAGTAAGCTAGAGATCTTAGAAATATGACAACTGATGTGGAGGTGATCCCATCATCTACTGACATCCAGAGGATTGAGGCTAACTTTTTAAGGGATGAGAAAGATAAGGAAAAGTAGAAATCAGTTGACAAAACATTGATAGTTGATGCTGAGGCCCTCAACTCTAGCACTACAGAACAGGGTCCCTAGGTAGGTATAACTTATTCCTCCCCTCCTTTACATTTATCTTCTGCTCCTATTGCAACTTGTGAAGCACAAGATAAGCCACAAGCAAAAAATGACCAACCCTCGCTCACTAGAGCTGCTATTTATGGCGTTGGTCGACTGCCAAAACCAACCATTCTTTATGAGACTGGGGTTGAGTCATCTTTGCCTAATCTCATTGGGGGAACCTTAGACAGAGGTTTGAAGCTGTATATTGAGCCTGAGTCCAAGCTGTGAGAGTTGATGGAGGCACACAAGCTGAGGATGGACAAACTTGAGGCGATGATTGATGACTAATGAAAGGAATTAGCCAGCTTGAAGTATTGGGTGATAGTTGTAGAAAAGGAGGGTGGTGGAAGTGAACATTCATAGGATTTAGAAGATAACATTACATACTTGAAAAAGGAGGTGGAAGCCCTCCGGTCCATAAATTTGGGCACTTTTTTGGATGGGTTAGAGGATCCACCCAAAGTGGACATGATTATTGTTCTCGATGATGTATTAAATGTGGATGTTCTGGGTTAAGGAAACGAAGAATTCAAGGAAGCGAGCACCTAAAATATTGATGAAGAAGTAGTGCGAGTAGTTCCTCACGACGAGGGCATGAGCAGTTAGGATGGATGGAAGGCCAAATCATGGGCACTATGAAAGCAATGTCTCTTTTAGACATGTCCATGATAGGTATATCTTGTGTATGTTAGCCCAAGCATGAGAGGCCTTTGATTGATCATGAGAGTGCACTAATAGATGAGTGCATTGCTTCCGCCACGACAACCTCTCTAGCTCCACCACCACTACAACAAAATTGATTCTGTCCAGGGGTGTTCTAACACTCATTCCTTCCTTTTATGTTTGATTTCTATTGTTTGTTGTAGATTGAGGACAATGCTTTTTAATTAGGAGTGGGTGAGCATGTGGAGTTCGCTATCTTAATTAACTTATGTTGCTCTTATAATTTGATGAGACAGTGATGTTTATTATATTTTAGTTGATGAATGGTGATATAATTTTATATTTTTGCGTTGCAAATAATTTTAATTTGGGTTGTAATAGAGTAGTATTTGTTTTCCTACTTTAATTTTCATCATTTTAAATTGAATGGATGAATGATTGGAAAATATGTCCTTGAATTTTTTCAAACCCTATGCTTGTTCTAATATGAATATCATTTCTTTAGACCTTTGTGATCCGAACATTGATGATCCATATCTTTGATTTGCATGGTACTATGGATGAGGAACATGTACTCACTCATAATTAGTCCTTTTCTTAATAAATCAGTCTATATATGGATTTTATGCATCTTGAGATGACTATGTGAGTGATTGCGCTTTGATATGCGATGATCGAAAGTTGTGAGTGTGTTACCCTTGTTTAAATGCGAATCTATTTTGTCATTGTTAAATTAGGAATATTGTTGAAAGGCATCTTTTGCAACATCTAGAACTTGCCCAGTTTTGTTATGAGGAGTGGCTTGGTTGATCTCGGGTTAGTAACTGACTTTAGTGTCATGATCTGCCACTTGATCTTGAATAATGGAGTGGTTTATGGAAGACTCTGGAATCTTGTAGAGAAGTCATGTAGTCTTTAGCTTTCTGTGGACTTGTGTGGGGAATTATAGAGAGAGACTAAAGTGTAAATAGTGTGGGACTTGTAACACATAAATATTAATTACACTTTGATCATAAGTAGGTAGTATAAATAGAGGGGGTCATTCCATTTGCAAACCATCTAGAAATTGTAAAGCATTCTCCAAGAGTAATACAAGCCTTCTTTCTACATAAGCTCTCTCTGGTCTTCTTAATCTAGCATTCCCTTAGCGATCAAGCCAAAAGTCTTACTTGTATTTGCAAGATCATGAAAGAGTCATGAGCAAATTGACAAGTGCCACATGGGAGTCTTAGCAAGAGTTCTAAGTCTATGACAATATGGTACCAGAGTAGGTTTGTACTAATGGATGAATGGCAAGTGGAGGAGACTTTGACGCCATCAACACAACCAATATTAAGATGGTTGTTGGTAAGAAGTCATGCAAAGGGAAGAAAACCTCTAAGAAGGATCAGTTACTGATTGAACCTACAAAACGAGATGTCATAACTTCATACTCACTCTTGGCCACTATAGTGAGTGAGAACGAACATGTTGAGGAGCCCGTGAACATCACACCTTGGATGGAGTGGATTACAAGAGTGGATGCCGCCTGGAGTACAGTGAAGATCCTTGGCACTTGCTTGAACTAGTTTGACGACAAGTTCAAGGCCTTAGAGGAATTCACCCTTATTGAAAGTGATAGCATCCCAATAGAATTCACTAGGCATAGCGCTGCAGAAGTAGAGATGAAAGAAGACATCACTTCCTTGGAGTGCAGGTTCACGGACATGCTGGAGGCTATGAGTGCTAGAGTGAAGACGCTTGAGAAATTCAAAAAAGAG
>JAPFFP010043767.1:0-12951 GCA_026153255.1 Solanum medicagineum
CTTCCCTTCTTGTTCTGGCTTTGGCTTCAACTGTAAGAGCCCTTGTCAGGGTCACCAATTTGGGACGAAATGGAAGATTAAACTGCTTGCTATCAGCACAAGCGTTGTGAAGAAAAGATAGTGAAAGTGAAGCACAAGACATAGCTGCTTCTTCTTGAGTGTCACTGTATTTCTTCTTCCAAATTTGTTTGAAGATAATAAAAAGGATAAGATTAGGAGGAGGAGTATATAAATTATTATTACTTGTAAACTCTTTTTTTTTTTTTCAAATATATTAATTGAAACACAACAAGGCAAAACATAACTGTAGTTGCTAAAATTATGATTTATAGCTATATATTATAAAAAAAAGGCGAGCGAGATCGAGAGAGGAAGGAAAGAGGTAAGCGAGATCGAGAGAGATAAATTATTCATGTATGTTTGTCAAATTATATGTGTATATCTATCAAATAATTATATATGTATACTGATATACATACATATTTGTTTATCTAGCAAGCGAGATCGGAAGAGTGAGGAGAGAGTGGAGCAAGATCGAAAGAGGGAGGAGAGAGGCGAGCGAGAGAGGGTAGAGGGTGGAACGCGGCGAATTGTATATGTATATATGTTGAATTGAATATGTATATCTTTCAAATAATTGTATAAATGCAATTGATATACCAATTTATTTGTATATCTGGCAAGAGATTACAGAGAAAAAGGAAAGAGGTGAGAGAAATGAAGAGAGGAGAGAGAAAATAGGAATAAAACTTTAACTATATCTATAAATTGTAATTTTTTCAAATTATAGTGGTATAATATAAATACCTATCATATGTTTGCCTAGTTATATAATTTGTTCTTAATTAATTTATTCCAAAATTTAAAACGTGCCGCAAAAACAATAAAAACTATAAATTAAAAATTACTAATATTGTGGTAGTTTGAATTAATTACGGCTCACAATAAACATCCAAATATAATTAGAGTTTGAATTTTGTATAATGCACGCGATTTATATAAACATTGTGCGTGAATATAGTTTGAGTTTTGTATAATTCGTGCGTTTTATAAAAAAGTTATGTGCAAATCAAATTATATAGCAAAATATACGAACACTGTGAATTTTATAGCAAAATATACAAACGCTATACAAATATTATGTACGAATTATGTACAAAAACTACGAATTGTATAGCGAATTATACAAATGTATACAAATAATGCGTGAATTATAACAACGTTATTATAACTATAGTTATGAAGTATAATTAAGATATTTTTAAGTGGTTATATACAAAAATTCCTATCAACAAAAATAGCAAACGCCATATGAAAATTTATAATAAATTAGCTTTATTTTATTTTATTTATTAAGAAGAGCGAATAAACAGGTAGCTCTCAGTCAACATGTCTGCTTGAGCTTCTTATTTCTTCGTCGTTATTATATGGGACCCGCAAAAAGAAGTTGGGGGTTTATTAATTTAATATTTTCAAAGTAACTTGATATATTTCTTCCGCTGCTCCAATTATGATTTTACAATATTAACCCTAATAAATTATTTTTGTGAGTTTCTTAATTTAATATTTTCAAAGCAGCTTGATTATATTTCTTCAGCTGCTTCAATTATGATTTACAATTTTAGCATTGATAAATTATTTTGTGAATAAGCAGACAACTCTCTACCAACATATCTACTTGAGTTGCCTGTTTTTTCACCTCTATTATATGAGACCTATAAAAATAATTTGTGAATTTTTTAATTTAATATTTTTAAAATAGTTTAATTATATTTCTCCAACTGCTTCTAAATTTAATAATTAATAATTTAAAAATTTTAAAATATATATAAAAAATCTAGTTACACATAAAAATTAAAATAATTTGAGGAAAAGGAATACAATTCAAACAAATCTTTCTAAATGATTGATTTTCTTTGAAAACAATGTTCTCCCGCTATTCGTTATTGCTATTTGTCAAGATTTAGGATTGTTATCAATTAGTTTATATGTACATCATAGTAAATTGTTTATATTCATAAACAAATCTAAGATTTTAGGTCATTTTAAATTTAATGATGATGATTTTAAGTAATAAATAATTAAATTAAAATTTTAATATTTATAATAATTTTAAAAAATCTTTAATACAAATATTTATTTGAGGAAAATTTATCAATTCAACTGATTATTAGTTCCGTCTACACTTTTGAAGAAATAATTATAGTGCAAAGTTATTTGGTCAAAATAATTATAAAAAAATTGTTATTTATTGTATAGATATCTATAATCAGTGAATATTTTATCTATAGTCAAGCTATTTTAATTTTTAAATATATCATAATATATATTTAATATATAATTTATGTGTAATTAATTTATATTATATAATTAGTGTATACTTTCATGACTTTTGATAAACTATATTATATAATTATATATATTTTTTATATGTAAAATAAAAATTTATTATATATATTTCAAATTTATCTCCTTTTTAAAATACGTGCAAAGTCCAAAGAGTTAAATATTGAGGGTAAAAATAATGTTATCCAAAGAGCCAGCAAAAAGTAAAAATTTCATACTGAATAACACGTATATTGAGTATACAGTTTCCAAAAACACAAAAATTTAACACGTATGCCCACGTATTATGCCACTTGTCAACTAACCATAACACAACTCTTCTTATATATATCTCAAAAATAGCGTTCACATAATCAAATCAATGTTAAAATTTTTGTTGAAAAAATATCATACTATATAGAATTATTATTATGGGTTCAAGAAAGTTGATGATTTGTGTGTTGTTGTTATTATGTTTGTGTAATTTGGTAATTTGTAAAGAAATTCATGATGATGAAGTTCATCATGAGGAAGAAAAGAAGGAAAATTTAGAGTCGTCAACATGGGCTGGATGGGCTAAAGATAAGATTTCTGAAGGACTTGGTTTGAAATCTAGTGATGATAATGAGGAGTCAAGTGTTAAACATGCTTCTCATTCAGCTATGGAGGGTGCTAAGAATGCTAAAGATAAGATCACTGATGCTGCTGCAGGTTAGTACTTTATTTTATGCGTCGTAGAGTCGTAGAGTCAGAATTTGAAGTTTATGAGTTCTGAATTTATGGTTCTTGTTATCAATATCTACAAACAAATCAACTCCTTGGGAATTTGATTGTGCTTATATTCATTATTGTTGGAATTAATATACAAAAATTCCAATTGTCGCACGAATTTCAATTGTGCTCATATTCGTTACGATAGGGATTATGTTCACTCACACTTGCATGGGATGGCACGCTCCGACATATTATTAGATTTAAGTTTCATGTTTTAACACATTATTGGATTGGGATGTTATGTTTTGTCATACTAACAGTTTGGGTGTGGATTCTATGGATTCTATGAGAGACTACTGTTGTCTGTTGTGTGACAGATAATTTGTTTATTTAGTTTTTGTCTTGATTTTTCCAACCAAAGTATGAAAACTAGGATCTTTCAAAAATGAATCTTTATTCAAAGGGTCCATAACCGCATGGATAGGCTCACGCTAATTCGTCACCTCCACGCAAGTTCCTGGCATATGGCAGGCTAGTATCTACACCACATAACATCATCACATCCAAAGTTTAGATGCGGTGTGTAGTGGTAGTAGCAATATAATATTGACCTCTACAGTAGCGATATAATATTGACGTCCATGTAGACGTGCCCTCGGACATGTCCAATGTTTTGTCACTATTATACTAATAGTTGCAACATATACTTGACGGAAATGCCAACTTGGGCGTCAATATTATATTGCTACTACTACTATACATCGCGTCTAAAGGTTGGATGTCAAATGAAATGTTCTTGTCGTTAAGTTTATTGGGGATCTCATTATCTATACGTAACGAATTAATGTGGTATAGTTGTTAAGTTTATTGGAAATCTCATTATCTATACGTAACGAATTGATGTGGTATATTTATATCATAATATATATCAACAGCAAGAACTAGCATTCTCATTCTTATTGAGATTATAACTCATAGGGAAGAAAATTTATTTATGGAGGGAAGTACTCACTAATGTACTTTTAATGTTGAATTAGGTTCGATGGCCAAGTAGACATGCCCTCAAACATGAAATGTATTAATAGTAGTGACATAATACTTGACGCCCAAATAGATGTGTCCTTGGACGTCAAATGTTCCAACGGTAATACCAGACGCCCAAGTGCCCTCGGACATGAAATAAAGGACACTCAAATGTTAACCCTAATTATAGAGGGCCCATAGCCAAAAATAATTTTCGCAAAAATTCGACTTCCAATAGCCATGCGGATCAGTGTTGGAGTTGCCTGCGTGATGGGTCCGTGTCGCGGACCTGACACGGACCAGTGTATTATTTTCTTTGACTTTTCATTTCGGCCCAAGGGCCTTGAGGGTCATAGCCCCGTGTCCACTTATGTATGAAAACACCTATAATTAACTATTTTTGTACTTTATATCACTCAAGACCCTCTCAAAAACCTCTCCAAGACTTAACTAAATATTTCATCCAAATTCAAGTGTCTTAAGCATTGTGTTACAAGTCAAGTGACTTCATGATAAATATGGGCTATCAAGTATGTATTAATTTATGTAATTATCTGTGATTATGCAAGTATGAAGTTAAGCCCTATTTCCAAGATTTTACCTCTTGTGAGCCATTCATGTTAAAGCAAGGGTTCATGTATGATTATAATCTATTCTCACGTTTCAAGTTAGGCTCACCATTAGAGGTCAAGTATGTTTAAAAGCTACTTATGTTATGATTCTATGTTCATTACAAGTTACTAAAGATATGATTATTTCAAGTATTCCATGGGTTTAGACTTAGCACCGATGGATTGGATGTTGGCATGGACTATCTTCAAGGGTCCATACTTCTTTCCTCAAACTATGTACCAACATAGGATTAGGTTATACCCTTGCTATACTAGTGAATTCATTTAGTGCACTTTATCATGAAATTCACCTCGAAATGGGACGTGTTCCCGTAAAGGGGGATTACTTCTCCGAAATGGGACGGACTCCCGTAACGTGAAGTATGGTTTACCTTGGCAAGTAGTCCACCTCTTGACCAATGAGGGGTAATCATCGGGATATCATGTTATAGCTTGCTCAGTGTTATTCTTTGTCGATTGAGGTCTCATACCATATATGTGTCATGTTCTATGCAAGTTGAGTGATTCATAAATATATTTTACTTCAAGCATTGATCATGCATGCCATATTGAATTATGCTTATCTATTGCCTATTACTATGCATGTTGACTACATCAGCTTATGTCTTGTTGCATTGCATCCTACATACTTTGTACATTCAAACGTACTAACACATGTTTTATGCCTACATGATATCATCATGTAGGGACTAGATCTCCTCTTGATCATCCTCCACGTGGCTAGTGAGATACTTCAAAGACAAGTTTGGTGAGTCCTCAAGTTCGTGGACACTATCTACTTTTATCTTGTTATTTCTAAGACTTCTTTATGTTGAACATTTGACATTATGAGAGAGAGTCCAGAAAGTGTCTTGGCCACGCCTCCGTTCCAAGTTTAGAGGTGTATGTTGGATATTATGATGTTATTCTATTATGAGCTTGACTCTTATGCCTTGTTTATATTCAAGACTTCCCTTAGTCCCACTTTCCATTTTATATATCTCTTGTTAATGTTTACTTTACTTCCACAACCAAGGATGTGTGATTGATTTGCTAAGAGGCTTGTTTGGGTCCCTTCGGGTTCCCATTCACCGTGTCACGTCTAGGCCCTAGGCTTGGGTTGTGAAAAACTTGGTATCAGAGTACTAGGTTGTTAATGGTCCTCCGAATTCAACACACGGCATCGATTAGAATCTTGTTTATGGTTGTGAAGTGCACCACAACTATGAGTAAGAGGCTATGACACGTTTTAGGAAATGTTTCCCTTCTTCATGATCTATGTCGTGCTATAGAAATTAAGATAAGGCTTTTACCTAATGACTGTTTATTTCTATCTAGACCATGCCAACTCAAAGAGGAAGAAGAGCCCGTACACCTGAGGAGCAACCGACTCCTCCCGCTCCTCAAGAACGAGGGGTAGTCCAAGAAGAATTCCGAGATGCTATTGCAATGTTGACTCATGCTATGACCAACCAAATCAATCAAGGGGCCTAAGACCTTCACGCTCCTACTCCGGCCTTAAGGGTAAGGGATTTTACTAAGATGAATCCACTAGAGTTCTATGGATCCAAGGTGGATGTGGATCCCCAAGAATTCATTGATGAGGTGTATAAGTTGTTGTCCATTATTGGGGTTAATTTGGAGGAAAAAGTGGAGTTGGCCCTACCAACTCAAAGGGGTGGCTCAATATGGTTCACTGAATGGAAGATGTAGAAGGGAAATGATGATGCTATCCCTTAGGAGGAGTTCAAGGCGACCTTTCTCGACCAGTTCTTTCCTATTTAGTTAAGGAAGCCGAAGATGATGGAATTATGAATCTAAAGCGAGGGACTATGAGTGTGAGGCAGTATGCCCTCAAGTTCAACCAACTCTCCAAGTATGCTCCACAATTGGTTATTGAGGATAGGTCAAGGGTAAACAAATTTTTGTGGGGTGTATCTGACTTGGTTGATGAACAACGCCTTACCACCTTGCTAGTAGGGGACATGGATTTGTCTCGGCTCATGACATATGTCGAGCAACTAGAGGGGGAAAAGCTTAGAAAGAGAAGGGTTGGTGAGTTCAAGAGAGCTTGATTTTAAGGTGGGTTCCAAGGCTCTAAAGGTGGTCGATTTCATTAAGGCCATAAGTTCCAAGGCCAAGGGTTATCCAATACTTCCAACAAGAGGTTTACCAACGAGAGGGTGACTAATCAAAGATTCCAAGGTGATAATGGTGGAATGGTAAAACCTAGATGGCTAAGTTGTGAAAAGAATCATCGTAGTCCATGTTTGAGGAATTCTAATGCTTGATTTGGTTATGGTGAGATGGGTCACAAAATTATTAATTATCCTCATGCACAAAACAAAGGTATAGATGGTCGTCCACAAGGCCAAGGTGCAAATGCGGGTCAAAGGGGAAGAGGAGGACAATAAGGGGGTGCACCAAGGCAAAATGGATTTTATGCTCTTCAAGGGAGACAATGGGTGAATGACGTGTCCGATGTGGTCACTGGTATGTTAAAGGTTTTTGATATTGATGTGTATGCATTGATAGACCCGTGTGCCGCTCTTTCTTTCATTACTCCTTTTGTTGCCAAAAAGCTTCATGTTAGTCCCGAAGTATTTTGTGAACCTTATGAAGTGTCTGCCCCCATCTTGTCTGGCATAATAATTTGGAAGAGGCTGATTTGGAGAACTTATTTGTCGTTGTTGCTAAAAGAGTCTATAGAAATAGCCCCGTATTTATTTTGCATAAAATCTTGCCTTGTGCTTTTGTTGAATTAGATATGATGGATTTTGATATCATTCTTGGAATGGATTGGTTGCATGCATATTATGCTTCTATTGATCGTAGAATCCATAGGGTTAAATTCTAATTCCCTAATGAGCCCATCCTTGAGTGGGAAAGTCATGATGCGATGGTCAAGGATAGATATATTTCTTGTCTTAAGGCCCAAAAGTTGATTTCTAAAGGTTATTTTATCATCTTGTGAGGATTAGGGATGTAGAGTCTAAAGTCCGTCCTTTTGAGTCCGTTCTGGTGGTTAATGAGTTTCTTGATGTATTTCTCGATGAGCTTCTTGGTGTTCCTCCCAAAAGGAAAATAGAGTTTTGTATAGACCTCCTTCCCGATACTCAACCCATTTCTATTCCCCTTACCATATGGCCCAACCGAGTTGAAGGAGTTGAAGGAGCAGTTGAGGGATTTGTTGGAGAAGGGTTTAATAAGGCCTAGTAGGTCACCTTGGGGTGCACCAGTGTTATTTGTAAAGAAGAAGGTTAGTTCACTTATAATGTGCATTGATTACTGGTAACTTAATAGAGTCACCATAAAAAACAAGTACCCTTTACCAAGGAATGATGACCTATTTGATCAACTTCAAGGAGCTAGTCACTTTTCTAAGATTGATCTTTCGTCCAGGTATTACCAAGTGAAAGTGAGGGAGTGTGACATTCCCAAGATGGTTTTCTGGACTAGGTATGGGCACTTTGAGTTTGTGGTTATGTCTTTGGGGTTGATTAATGCATGGGCTATATTTATTGATCTTATGAATAGGGTCTTTAAACCCTATCTTGACTTGTTTGTGGTGGTTTTTATTGATGATATCTTGATTTACTCTCATAGTGAGGAGGACCAGGTGGATCACTTGAGTGTGGTTTTGCAAATCTTGATGGAGGAAAGGTTGTATGCAAAGTATGAGAAATGTATGTTTTGGTTGAAAGAGGTTGGTTTTCTAGGGCATGTGGTGTTGGGTGATGGCATTAAGGTGGATCCAAATAAAAGGGAGGTATTTAGAAATTGGCCTAGACCTTTGACTCCATTAGACATTAGAAGCTTCTTGGGTTTGGCGAGTTATTACTGGAGGTTTGTGAATGGTTTCTCTTCTATTACTTCTCCTGTGACTAAATTAAGACAAAGGAAGGCAAAATTTGTGTGGATCGATGAGTGTGAAAAGAGTTTCTGAACGTTGAAAGACAAGCTCGTTTCCACTCCTATCTTAAGGATCTGTTATATATTGTGATGCCTCAAGAATTGGTTTGGCGTGTGTTTTGATGCGAAGTGTTAAGGTGATAGCATATGCCTCCAGACAACTTAAGGTGCATGAGAAGAATTATCCCACCTATGATCTTGAATTGGCGGCTGTGGTATTTTTCTTGAAAATTTGGCGTCACAACTTATATGGGGTTCATGTTGATGTGTTTACCGACCACAAGAGTCTCCAATGTGTGTTAACCCAAAAAGATATTAACTTGAGATAGAGAAAGTGGTTAGAGCTCCTTAAATATTATGATATGAGTGTGTATCATCACCCAAGCAAAGCTAATGTGTGTCCGATACTCTAAGTAGGGTATCCATGGGTAGTCTAGCTCATGTTGATGATGGTGGCAAAGAGTTGGCTAGAGAGGTTCATCGGTTTGCTAGGTTAGGGGTTAGGTTGGATGAGGTTGATATTGGTGGTGTAGTGGTTGTTGACAGTTCTAAATCTTCCTTAATTGAGGAGGTAAAGGCAAAACAAGATCTTGACCCCGCCATCTAGAGTTGAAGGCCTTGGTGAGAGATGGTAAAGTGGAGGTTTTCTCCCAATGGGGAGATGGTGCCCTTAGGTACCACGATAAACTGTGTATGTCAAGTGTGGGTAATTTGAAAGATTTGATCTTGAAGGAGGCCCATAATTCATCCTATTCTATTCACCCTGATTCTGCAAAGATGTATAGAGACTTGAGGGAAGTATATTGGTAGGGTGCTACGAAGAGAGACATTGCCAAGTTCATATCCAGATGTCACATTTGCCAATAAGTGAAAGGCGAACACCAAAGGCCGGGTGGCCTAGACCATGATGTAGAGATTCCTACATTGATGTGGGAAGAAGACAACATGGATTTTGTGGTTGGGTTGCCTAAGACTAGAAAACATTTTGATTCAATTTGGGTTGTGGTGGATAGAATGACAAAGTCGGCTCACTTTCTACTGGTCAAGATTACTTATGGCACCGAAGATTATGCCAAGTTGTATTATATGAGTTGGTTAGATTGCATGGGGTGCCCTTTTCTATCATTTTGGATCAAGGTACTCAATTCACTTCTCACTTTTAGAGTCCTTCCAAAGAGGTCTTGGTACCAAGGTTAAGCTTAGCACTACTTTTCATCTTCAAACAGATGGCCAAACCGAGAGGACTATCCAAACTCTTGAGGATATGCTTAGAGCTTGTGTTTTGGAGTTTAAGGATAGTTGGGATAAACATCTTCTACTCATTGAGTTTGCTTAGACCAATAGCTACCAATCAAGCATTGGTATGACTCCTTTTGAAGCTCTTTATGGTTGGTATTGTAGATTCCGGGTTAGGTGGTTTGAAGTTTGGGAAATGACTTTGCTAGGTCCAAATTTTGTCATGGATGCCTTCGAGAAGGTGATATTGATTAGGGAGAGATTTAAAATAGCCCAAAGTGGACAAAAGTCCTATTCCGATGTGAGGAGAAGAGATCTTGAGTTTAAGGTTGGTGATTGGGTTTACTTGAAAGTCTTGCCTATGTAGGGTGTGGTCCGGTTTGCCAAGAAGGGAAAGTTAAGCCCAAGGTGGGTCCTCATAAAGTTTAGAGGAGGATTGGTAAGGTTGCATATGAGTTGGAGTTGCCTATGGAGATGGACATGGTACGTCCGGTCTTCCATGTGTGCATGTTGAGAAAGTGTATGGGTTACCCTAATGCTATACTGCCTTTAGATATTGTAGAAGATAATTTGGCTTATGAGGAGGTCCTGGTGAAGATTTAGGATAGACAAGTGAAGAGGTTGAGAAACAATAATGTAGCTTCTATCATGGTCCTTTGGAGGAACCAACAATTAAGTTGAAAGTGCCACATGGGAAGCAGAGGCGGATATGAGAAAGTGATATCCATATCTCTTCCACTCTACTCAAGCCGAAGGTACTAATTTAGTCCCCTATATAATTTCAAGTCTTAAGTTTCTGCCCTTATGTCATTTTGTATGCATCCATGTTTATATTGACTAGTTTATAGTGATTTTTTTGACATTTATGTTGATATTTTTGAAAACGATATTTAAGTGCAATTGTTGCATTCATGGCGGGTTAAAATCTTCATGATTGTTTCTCTTGTGTGCATTTCTTTGACATTTGAGGACGAATGTTCCCAAGAGGGAGATATTGAAACAACCCAAAAAGGCCTCAAAAATGTGCTTTGGAAATGCGTATAATCGTAATTTCCATATATCTCAAAAATCGTGCATGATATATCAAAAATCCGACTTCATGTTCTTGACCGAGGGCAAAATTTAGTGGGAAATGAGTATAACCCCGATTTTAAAGGACCCGTAGTGAAAAATTATTTTCACAAAAAATTTGATTTCCAGTAGCCATCCACGCTGTGGCTGCGACGTGCCAGGGGTGCAGATCAGTGTTGGAGTTGCCTGCGTGATGGGTTTGTGTCGCGGATCTGACGCGGACCAGAGAATTATTTTCCTTGGTTTTTCATTTCAAGCCAAGGGCCATGGGGGTCATAGCCGACCATATGCCTACTTATATGTGAAAACACCTATACTTAGCCATTTTTCAACTCTATATCACTCAAGACCCTCTCAAAAACCTCTCCAAGACTACCAAATATTTCATCAAAATTAAGGTATCTCAAGCATAATTTCGGATCTCTAGGACCCCATTCAAGCTTCAAGTCTCCTTCAAGTCTACGTCAAGAAAACCCAAGTTTAAGGTAAGTAAGTTTCATCCACTGAATCCTTTCACCCACAGAGCCTAATCTTCCTATTTTATGAAAATTACATGATTTAAAAATGTATTACCTATGGGTATCTATTATTATGAAAATGAGCATGATTTGTGTTGCAGTTTTATCAAATATGGTTGGTTATGCACAAATATCTATTTTATGGTTATACTATGGATTGATCTTTGTCTATTGATACTACACATGGTTCAAGCTGTGAAATCTATGAACTATTGTGAAGTTTTGATAAGATTGACAAGTTACCCATGATAGGATTTTACCATGATGTTGGTAGGCTGATTTACATGACTTTAAGATGTATTGATTTCACTATTTCATGGCCTATACTTTTTGTCACAGACTTGGTTGTGATTCTGACATACCGTGCGGCCTAGCAAACTTTTTCCGCTCGAGTTGTTAGTCAGCTTAACTCTCAACGCTTAGCAAAACTTTGAAAAGACTAAGCTAAGAAACTTTACGAAGGAACTTAGAACTTTAGAGGGAACAAAGAAAGAACTTTGTATTGAAGAAAACTTGGATGCTTTACAATTCTTGGCTTAAGAGTTGCTTGCTTACTTGATGGTGAAAATGAAAGCCTAGGGGTGCTATTTATACTACTCCCCTTCCTAAATGGATGGCTAGGATCATTTTGATCCAAGGGATACAAATGCTCCTCTAGAAAGCTCTACAAAAATATCTGAGATATTTACAAGGCAAGACTTCTCTACCTAGTCTTGAGTATTCTAGAAGCTTCCAGGACCTTCTTGCAAGATCTACATATCTTTAGGAAATTCTAGAGAATTCTGGAGTGCTCTTACTTGCCATGGACATTTTCAAGATATTTTTAGACAAATTTTGAGCTGCTCATCACATCTTGCATTTTGCATGATTTAACCATGTTATCATATGTGCCCACTAAGTGTTCGATGAAATGTCAAGTCAAGAATTCTCAAGTTAATTACATGTTTTACAAGTCAAGTGACTTCATGATGAATATGGGCTATCAAGTATGTTATGAATTCATGAAATTATCTATGATTATTCGAGTATAAATATTAGCCCTATTTTCAAGATATTCTTATGAGCCATCATGTTAAAACAAGGGTTCATGTATGATTATGATCTATTCTTATGTTTCAAGTTAGTCTCACTATTGGAGGTCAAGTATGTCAAATAGCTACTCATGTTATGATTCTATGTTCATTACAAGTTACTTAAGATATGATTATTTTAAGTATTCCATGGGATTAGACTTGCTTTGATGGACACTACAAGAAAAACACTTATTAAAGACCAAAATTTAGGGACAAGTTATAAATATGGTCCCTAAAATATACATATAGGGATGATTTTATATACTGGTCTGTAGTTTATTATTTTATTTTCTAAAAAAGCTATTACCTGGTCGCTGGCACTAGAATTTCAGCGGGAAATATAAGTGAATAGTGGGAATGAAAAATATTTCACTAATAAAGACTAAAAGTTTCTCTCTCTCTCTCTCTCTCTCTCTCTATATATATATATATATATATATATATATATATATATATATATATATATAT
>JAPFFP010043768.1:0-12946 GCA_026153255.1 Solanum medicagineum
CCCTACACCATAAGCTACTTCCATGGGCATGGTTTACATATCCATTGCATCTATACAGGCCCTAGTGCAGAGGTTATCTCCAACTGAGTTGCAGTTGACTTAGGTAGTTCATCAGATCAGGCTATGGGTTTGCCAAGCCATTTCAGACTCAGAGGGTCATATGTAGGCTTTCGCGGTCACTACTATTTAGGACTATATCTCTACCATGGATGCCTACATTGACTCCTTCGAGGAAAGGGTATAGCAGAGCCTGCACACGTCCGACCATCAAACTTGACAGCCCTGCAGACGGAGAGCCAGCGACTCTGGGCCGACATGACAGCAACATAGGTAGCACCGATTGCACTACCAGCGACTATGCCTCTAGTGCTGGTAGTTGATCTTTTTTTCTCCTAATGAGCCTATCCAGCCTTCCCACGAGGAGAGGCCTCACTTGGACGATGATACCGATGTTATACGATTTCTGGTTGGGATGACTAAGCAGCAGGAGCTCGAGCTTGCCTTGACGACATCAAGACGAGAGAAAGAGATACGACAATCTCGTGAGGTAGAGCTGGTGAGGGGTGCTGGCCCCTCTGAGGGGTGCTGGCCCCTCTGAGCAGTGCACTACTACTTACGAGAATACCCTATAGGAGGATGGTGGCCAAACTCAACCACACATTGGCGCTTAGGCGCTTAAGTATGTTTTTTGACCCTTTTATGTTTTATTATGCTTTGATTGTTCATATTCAAGACAATACACATCCTTCTTCGATAGGGTATGGGTAATTATGGGCCTCGGTGAAGTCTGAGTAGGTTGGGTCCATAACTACCACAATTTTTTATTCTGGGGTTTTCTTTCCTGTGTTCTTTTTCCCCGTGGATATTTAGTTTCTGTTGAACCAGCATGTTTAGGATGTTTAGATAGTATTTGTAGCACAGTACTAATATTTGTGGCATATCACATGATTTTGTCTCTCGTTTGAAAAATGATAGCTGCCAAAAATTTTGATTAGTAGTCAGATAGCAACCATGCATGTTTAGATGTATGACAATGTTTGTTCTGATAAGTAAGGATAAATTGAGATAAAAAGTATAATTTGAGAGTCTTTTGTTGATAATGTATGCAGTGCCATGTGAATGTGAGCTTAATTTGCTAGATTTATATGTTTTGTCCTAATTTAGAACTTTCCCTGTTACTCTAAGTTAGATTATAGATTAAATGAATTAGGAAAGGATCTTAGGATATTGTTCTTAATAGTCCACTCAGCTTAAATGACCAATCAAAACTGTGATATATCCCTTGTTCCTCATGTTTGAGCCTAACATGTACCTATTCTTTGAAAACACCTGATTAATCTAGCCTTGTTAGTTGTAAATACTAAGATTGGCCTCGGTCCTTCCTCAAACATTGTGCACCTTGACTAACGCAAAAAGCCTTAGTTCAGGGTGGCAACCAAAAATGGCCCTGGTTTTGAGGACGGATAGTGTGCACCTCAACACATGCCAAAAGCCTAAGTTGACGGTGGCTAGTGTAAGGGTGAAACACAGAAATAAGGAGGGGAGTTAGTGATATAGAGAAAAAGGAAAAAATCATGTACTTGGTGCAAAAAAATAAGTGCTACCTTATTTGTGAGCTAAAAAGAAAAATGAAGTGTAAAAGCAACGGAAAACGCTGAAAAATGAAAAGAAAGCACCTAGAAAAGCTTGAAATAGGCAAGAGGTAGAATGAGGTGAAAATAACAGAGTTGATAGGGCAAAATTGTAGAAAAATGCAGTGTTAAGGAAGGCCTTTAGTCACTATATTCCCATAATATAGTACCAAAGCCCCTGAGCCTACATTACAAGCCATAAAGTCCTAAAGTGATTTTAGTCTTATTAGTTAAAGGTCTTAGTCATAAGTATAGGGGCAAGCCTACAGTATTAGGCATGATGCATGAATATCTTTTCTGAGAGTGAGTGATTTTGCATAGTCCCAAGGTTATACATGAAAATATCATTAAGTGTCAGATATGGAACTTCTTTCTATGAGGGTACTTGCATTGCATTGTTAGCACTAGACTTGTTCAGTGATTGTGGATTGTTGATAGTACCTCACTTGTCATAGTTGTGTTGTCACATGCACTAGTTTGTATTCGTTTGCTAGATGGCTATCTGATCCTATTTTGAAAAGTTGGTGTAGGTGTTTGAGTGTCAAATTTATGTGATGTATGCCATTTGGTTGAGGTCTGTGTTACTATGTTATCTATATAGATTGAGTCCGTCACTTGAGGAAACGCAACAATTTTAAGTTGAGGGTGTTGTTATGCTACCAAAATACAACACTTTTGATGCATAAAACTTGAAATTTTGTCTCTTCTCAAGGCGATGTTAGTTGCTTTTATATGTTTTCGTGTCTATGTTTGCAGGATTATAGGTTGGCCTTGATTTTGGGGAAAATTATAAAAGTTGTTAAGTTTTTGTTGTTATACGAGACCCTTTAGAGGTCTAAATCATTCTACGATCTTGAAGAGGATTCATGGATAATTCCAGTGAGGGGCTATTTTCTGAAGTTCATTCTATGAACATGCATATGAGCTGTAGAGAGTTTTATGAGTCATAGAAAATGGTTAATTCCCTGAGGATCAGAAACTTGGACTTTCAGGAATTTCATCAGACAAACCTCCATTTACGGGTCGTAAATCACTTTACGAGTCATAGAGGGGTGTCATAGAGTTGAAGTCCAAATTTCTAGCAGTTGAGCAGGAGACACCGATTATGGATTGTGGAATGCAACATGGCCCGAAAACACCTTTCATGTGACATGCCAATTAGTTCTCCTATTTTGTTTAGGACTTGAATTTTAATTATTATAAATAGGTTTTTAAGGTTATTTTTCAGAAGTTTTCGCCTAGTACTTAGAGAACTCAATATTTAGAGAGAGAAAATTGTAAGATCATATTGGAGAGACTTTGAGAACACTTGTGTTTGAATTTTACCTTGAAGCTTGTGATTCTTATTGGAGTTGAATTTTGCTTGTTCTAAATTAAATTGTGTAAGTGTTCAATTATGTCTTCTTTATTCCTAATTCTTGCATCTACACATAGCAAGAGTAGCTAAATCCACAACTAGGGTTGTGGAAACCATGAAGAACTAATAAAGTAAAACTGGATAATTCATGATTCTTGCAAAGTGTATATGCATATATTAATTAATTCTCTTTGTTTTGCATGTTTTCTGGTAGTAGCTAACATTAGAGCCCACCTAGTGCTACTGACTGGACCAAGGCAGTGATGAACATGAAAGGAGGTTAATTGACAGGATTTAATTGATGTGTTTTGTCTAATCAACCAAACTAGTCCAAGGGGAGTTTCAATTGGGACTAATACATGAGAGTTAATAATGCAAACCACGGAGATGGGCAAGGTCACATAGTGAAATTCACCTCTCACCTTTGACCAAAGGACTTGGTGAACATAACTTACCGTTTAGGTTATCTAGTGATACTGAGTTGGGGAATCATGCTTTACACAATACCCTAGTTTCTCTCCATTATGACTTCTCTATTGTGATAGTTAGTTTAGTTATATTTCTTATTGATTATTGCAAACCCCCCCCCTCGGGGGAAATAAGTTGGTTAATCATTCGGATTGAAAATTGGTGACTTCTCTCGAGTCTGTATTACTTGTGGGTTTGATCCTAACCTTTGTTAGGTTCTATTTATTCACATCGACCACTTTATTCTTGATGTCACCCAAGTTACACCTCCTTTTTAGAGGAAAAAGCGGTCGCTATCAAGAAATAAAACCTAACAAAGGCTAGGGTCGAACCCACAGGGAATACATAGAATCGAGAGAATTCACCAATTTGCAATCCGAATGATTAACCAACTTACTTCCCCAAAGGGGGAGGAGGGTTTGCAATAATCAAAGAGAAATATAACTAAACTAACTATCATAAGAGAGAAGTCAATATGGAGAGAAACTAGGGGTATTATATTCCCCATGATTCCCCAACTCAGTATCACTAGATAACCTTATTCTTTTCTAGTGTGTAGCATGCAGGATGGTAAGTTGTGTTCACCAAGACCGTTGGTCAAAAGTGAGCAGTGAACTTCACTATGTGACTTGGCCCATCTCCATAGTATGCATTACTAACCCTTACCTATTGTTCGCAGTACAACCTCCCCTTGGCCAAGTTTGGTTGATTAGATGAGAACCCATCAATCAAATCCTATTAATTAACCTCTTTTCCTATTTATTACTACCTTAGTCTAATCGGTAACACTATGTGGGTTCTAATGTTGGCCACCATTAGAAAACATGCAAAATGAAGAGAATTAATTAATACGTGCATATACATCTTCTAAGAATCATGAATAATCCGATTTTACTTTGTTAGTTCTTCATGGTTCCTGCAACTCTAGTTGTGGATTTAGCTACTCATGCTATGTGTAGATGCAAGAATTACGAATAAAGAAGACATAATTGAACACTTACGTAATTGAATATAGAACAAACAAAATCCAACTTCAATAAGAATCACAAGCTTCATGGTAAAATTCAAACACAAATGTTCTCAAAGACTCTCCAATATGATCTTATGATATTCTCTCTCTAAATATTGAGTTCTCTGAGGCTTGTGAAAACTTCTGAAAAATAACCTAAAAATCTATTTATAATAATTAAATTTCAAGTCCTAAACAAAATAGAACGTGTCCACTTGTCATACGAAAGGTGTTTTACGGGCCATTTTGCATTCTACAGCCCGTAATCGGAGCTCATACTTAGCTGCTACAAATTTGGACTTCAACTCTAGACACCCCTCTACAACTCATAAAGTGATTTACGATTCATAAAAGGAGTTTTGTCTAATGAAATTCCTGAAAGTCCAAGTCTCTGAACCTTAGAGCACGAACCATCTTCTACGAATAGTAAAACTCTCAATGGCTTATTTGTACATTCGTACAATTAACTTCAAAAAATTGCTCCTCACTGGAATTATCCATGAAATCATGCTATGGCTAGTAGAAAGATCTACAGCCTATAAAGGGTCTCATATAATAGCAAAAACTCAACAACTTCTGCAATTTTCCCTAAACTTAAGGTCAACCTGTAATCCTACAAACATAGACACAAAAATACATAAAACCAGCTAATATTGGATTCAAAATAGACAAAATTGCATATTTTAAACATCAAAAGTATTGTGTTTTGGCAATATCATCATAGAGCTGAAATTCAAATTTCCAGCAACTGTCTACGAGACCCTGAGTACGGGCCGTTGAATGCAATACAACTCGTAAATTCCTTTCCTATGACATGATGACCAATTCTCCTATTTTATTTATGACTTGTAGTTTACTTATTATAAATAGATTGTTTAGGTTATTTTTCAGATATTTTTACCTAGTAAACTCAGTAATTAGAGAGAGAAAATTATACAATCACATTAGAGATTCTTTGAGAAAACTTGTGTTTGAATTTGATCTTTAAGCTTGTGATTCTTGTTGAAGTTGGATTTTCTTGTTCTTCATTCTATTGTGCAAGTTTCAATTATGTTTTCCCAATCCATAATTCTTGCATCTACACAAAGCATGAGTAGCCAAATCCATAACTAGGGTTGTGGGAACCATGAAGAACTAACAAAGTAAAACTGCATAATTCATAATTCTTGGAAAGTGTGTATGCATGTATTGATTATCTCTCTTTGTTTTGCATGTTTTCTGATGGAAGCCAGCATTAGAACCCACCTAGTGTTACTGACTGGACCAAGGTAGTAATGAATAGGAAAAGAGATTAATTAACGGGATTATGATTCGATTAGTATGTTCTCGTCTAATCAACCAAACTGGGCCAAAGGCAGGTTGTACTGGGATTAATAAGTAAGGGTTAGTAATGCACACTATAGATGTGGGCCAATCACATAGTAAAATTAACCTCTCACTTTTGACCAAAGAGTTTGACAAATTTAACTTAACGTCCTGCATGCTACACACTAGACAAGAATTAGGTTATCCGACAAAACTAAATTAGGGAATCATGGAAAACAAAATACCCTAGTCATATTGATTTCTCTCTTGTCTTAGTTTAGTTTTATTTTATATTCATTATTGCAAAATTCCCCCCTCCCCTTGGGGAAGTAAGTTGATTATCCACTCAAATTGCAGTCATTCCCTATGGTTTCGATTCTAACCTTTGTTAGGTTCTATTTCTTGACAGCGACCTTTTTATCCTCAAAAACGAGGTGTAACTTGGGCGACATGAATTAATATTTTTTCTTATTCTAAACACTTCGCTTCTCATTCAGTCGCTCAAACGCTTTTCGAATCCTCTTTTTGAGCTCTAATGAAGGATTCACATGGTAACTTCAAGCTCCAGCTAAATTCACTTTCAAGCCCTCAATCCAAGATTATTTATATGGTTTAGGGTCACCAAGGGTCTCCTTCATCAAGCTAAATTTAATGAAATTCCATTGGCTAAGCTTTTCACAAGAACCGATAGAAGGGACAAGTTTAAATAGTCATATCTCTTATCACAAAAAGAACTAGGTGACCTACAACCTACTAAACTAAATCTCTTTGAATTACCTTTCCAACGCATCTAGCTTTACCTAATTTCGAGTTTGGATCAAGAAGTTATGCATGTTCTCGTAAAGCCTTGTCCATGATGTATTCTCTCTATTTTGGCTAAGTGAGGCGTCATGGAAGAGCTTACCGTCCATGTGATCTTGTACGGACCGTGAGACCTTCTCACGGGACCCCTGGCAATAATTCTTATTTTGTTTCATTAATGATTTTTTTTTGTAATTAATGCTACTTCTAAGGGACTTTTGTGATTTCTTATGTTATCCTAAGACATTCAAATGACCTATACTCTTCCTCCCTCATTCGAATTCATTCTCACACTTAGGATTATATTCAAACTCTCTTAAGAACTCCCCTAAATTGAACCTTGAAGGATTGTCTTGAAGACTAAGGAAAGGCTCTCTTCTTCATAAACTTTCTTCCTATTTTTCTTAGTTAGCTAAGGTATGTGGTATTGATCATGGTCCCTTTAAACCATGAAGAGCCTTTTACACTTGATTTATGGAATTTAATCTTACTTTAATTATGGGTTTTTATGATTATTATATATTTAATTCAATCAGATATGGGCTATATTTTTTTGTTAATTTTAAAGTGTTTTAAGCCCTAATATGTTGAATTGCATTGATATTATTAATATTTGAATATGCATTATCCCTTTAAAGTTTTATTTAAGCATGGGTAATCTAAATTATGATTTGAAGGTGAATTTTACTTATGGATTTACTTGAATATCATATTGAATTGTTGATTTAAGATTGAATCTTTATTGTCCATTGCTATTTTAATATCATTCATGGCATATGCATTCATGAGCATTGGATTATGATAAAAATGATTCAGTGGGTAAGTCCACATATGTTGATGAATATAATTTTGATAAAAGTATGGGTATGACAAGAATGTGATCATATGTCTATGATATTATCTCTTTGAGAATATTGGGAATTTACACCATATTGTTATAAGTGAATGAGCTATTCCTATGTATGTGAAGCATGGATTGAATTGTGATTTGGCCTTTTAGCCTAAGTGTATATGATTATAAAGAATGTTTGGCTTTTAAGCCCAAGTGTGCATTGAAACAATTTGAAATGACTTATTCCTCTTTTGAAAGCATATATATGTATAAGTATTCTTGTGGGATGTTGACTTAGCATAAATGGATCTGAGGCATCAGGGCTATCCCTAAGGGTCCTCTCCCTTTCCTTAAACTATCTACCAACATAGGTATATGGTAGCCATTACTGAAAAGACCATGTCATAAGGAATGGTTACACATTGATATGATATGATATGGAAATCCTTCTGAAAAGATCAGGTCGTAAGGATGGTGTCCATCACCATCACACCGAAAAGAGTATGTCATAAGATGTGGTGTAGATTATCCTTAGCAAATAATCTTCTCTTACAGATGAGAGGTCTATATGGACAAATTCATGTTATAGCTCACATGGTTTAAGATGTCAGTTATGGTCACATTCCCTCTTTATATGTGCATTAAGCATTTCATGCATCATTTGCATTTCATGGCATAATGTTATGTTACTTTTCTTTGCTATATCTCTCTTTTTACATTATATGCCCTTGTCATCTAACATTCAATGCAGGTTTGATAAGTAATATGCATTACATGCCCACATACTTAGTACATTCAAACATACTAACGCATATATTTCGCCAATATGATCTGACCATGTAGGAATTGGAGACTACCTTCATCCACCATTTGATGGCTAGATCAGATTTGGGACATTTGTTGTCGTGAGTCCTATATTCCAAGGACTAGTCACTATTCCTCTACCTATGTTGCTTCTGTTTACGTTATTTATTTTGAGGGTAAGCTTAGGATATGTCTTGTCCCCCGTTTTATCTTATGACTAGAGGCATTGTTGGACATCTTGTAGACTCTTGTACGGATATATGCTATGTGTTGTATTCGGAGATTATGATTATGGCTACCTATTGGATATGGTTGTAATGGATTGATTATGAGTATTATGTTATAGATTTATGCTATGATGTGGAAGATCCTAACTCCCTTTTTGCCCCCATAGAGTGAGTCATACTTACCCACCCCATAGTCTTTATGTGTTACGTGTTATGTGAATCCACGTTGATCCCTATGATATCCCCATAGCGTGAATCCTACTTTTCCATCCCTTAGAACTATGTGTTCAGTATCTTTAATATGCCTTCGAACCGATGATGTGAATATGGATACTTTGAGGCTTGTTTGGGGATTCTCGGGCTCTCACTCGTCATGTTGCTCCTAGACTTTACGTCCAAGTCATGATAATAAATCACATAACAAGTAAAGTTTAAGGGGTGGGTGAGTGTAACTAACGTTATGGGAGCAATAGGGACATGGGACTTCCATCACTTGAACCACTCAGCCATATAGAGGAGGATGATGGAAAGGATCTTTGGTTACTACATGGTTAGATCATGTAGGCGAAATAATGCATCAGTACTTGGAATGTAAGTATGTGGGGTGCAATGCAACAAAGAATATAAACCATGACTAAGTAATATTCATAATCGCAAATCATAGGATATAATCTCAATATGCCATGTATGCTAAATACATAATCAAAGAATGCATTAGGAGTCGTCATGTCAAATAATATATCATTTTTATATGGGAAAGGACCATAACCAACATATAAGACCAAACAAGCTACTACTTGGAATCACGATGTTCACTCCACACTGAGGTGTTGTCCAAATACAACACTTTTGATGCTTAAGACTTGGAAGTTTGTGTGTTCTCAATGCGATGTTAGTGGGTTTTACATGTTTTTGTGTTTGGTTAGAAGGATTTTAGGGTTAGCATTGATTTTGGGACGATTATGCAGAAGTCGCTACTTTTGAGGATGTAAGAGACCCTTTATGGGTCGTAGAGCATTCTACGAGCCGTGAAGTAGTTTTTGTGGACAATTCTAGTGAAAGGGTAGATCTTCTGAAGTTTGTTCTATGAATATCCAGACAGTTCATGAAATATTTTACGAGTCATTGATCAAGTCTCGTGTCCTAAGGATCAAAGAAGAAGGACTTTCTGAAGTTTCATCAGACGAAGCCCCGTATGGGCTATAGAACCTTTTATGGGCCGTAGAGGGGTATCGTAGACCACAAGTCCAGTTTTGCAATGACAATTTATGGAAGCCCAAATGCGAGCCATAGAACATAATATGGCCCGTAAAGAAACTCGTAAGGTGTGTCAACCCAGTTATCCTATTTTGTTTAGGACTTGTATTTTAAACATTATAAATAGGTTTTAGGTTATTTTTCTTATAGATTTCGGCTAGTTAGCAGAAAAATAGTGAGTTAGAGTAGAGAAAACATTAGAGAGTTTTGATAAAGACTTGTACTCATTGATTTGATCTTCTAATTTTAATCTTGTGATTCTCATTGAAGCTTGGATTTACTTATGCTTAATTCAATTATGTAAGTGCTCAATTATATTATTCCAATTCATAAGTCTTCCATCTATATAAATCATAAGTAGCTAAATCCACAACTAAGGTTGTGGGAACCATGAAGAACTAACAAGGTAAAATCGAATAGTTCATAATTCTTAGAAAGTGCGCGTACATGTATTAATTAACTCTCTTTGTTTTGCAGGTTTTCTAGTGGTGGACAACATTAGAACCCACCTAGCATTACTAATTGGACCATGGTAGTAATAAATAGGAAAAGAGATTAATTATCAGGATTCAATTGATGTTTTCTCATTGAATCAACCGAACTAGGCCAAGGGGTGGTTGTACTGGGACAATAGGTAAAGGTTAATAATGTCACACTATGGAGATGGCCAAGTCACGTAGTGAAATTTGTCTCTCTCCTGAGCCAAAGCATTTGGTGAACTTAACTTATCGTCCTACATGCTAAACACTAGAAAAAAAATTAGGTTATCTAGTGATATGTTAGGGAATCATGAGGAACATGATACCCTAGTTTCTATCAATATTGGTTAAACTCTTGTGTTAGTTAGGATTACGTTTTCTATTACTACAACCCCCCCCCCGGGTAGATAAGCTGGTTAATAACTCAAATTGCATCAATTGAATTCTTCTAAGTCTATATTATTTCCCTTGGTTTCAGTCCTAACCTTGGTTAGGTTCTATTACTTGACAACGACTGCTTTATCCTCAAAATAGAGGTGTAGCTTGGGCGACATCAAGATTTTAGCGCAATTTCCAGGGAATACGGCTAGACTTGCTTAATTCAAGTGATTTGGGTATTAATACTTATTTCCCTCTTTTTATGTTTTTTGTTGTTTTTGTTTCTTTTCAGGGTGTAAGTGTAGTGTATGCCCAACACGTGAAGTCAAGGAAGACCCTTTACTCTGTTTGACCCAGAGATCTAGAGAACATTGAGGAGAATGGCCCAAGATAATGCCAACAACGTGGCAAAGGCAGCTCTAAACAGGAACAAGAATGAAAATGTTGACAATGAAAACCCACCTCCTCTCAAGGATATTGCTCCACAGACACAGGACTTCAATGCGAATGCTTATTAGTGGAATCAATACAAGTTGAATTCTATGGCTATGGAGGTGACTGGAGCTATTATATTGCCAACACTACCGACGGCCCAAAGTTCATGGTTTCGAGCGGGTTGCTTCAGATGCTGCAAAATAGTAGGTTATTTGTAGGTTTACCATCAGAGGATCCTCACAGCCATCTACACAACGTTACAATTTTTCTACAAGAGTGTGATCGGAGCACAAAATCAACCTATGGATGTTGTGGGACTTCTTCTCATGACCCAAACCAAGGGCCTAGATGTGACACGGCGAATGGAAACCCAAAGGGACCCAAACAAGCCTCTTAGCATATCAATCACTCATCCTTGGTCGCAGAAGCAAAGTAAACAACAACAAGAGTATATAAAATGGGAAGTGGGACTAAGGGATGTCTTGAATATAAACAAAGCATAAGAGTCAAGCTCATACCACAACAACATATACACCTTTAACTTCAAATGGAACGGGGGCCAAGACACTTTCCAGGATCACCCTTATAATGTCAAATGTTCAACATAAAGAATTATTAGAAATAACAAGAGAAAAGTAGATAGTGTCCCCGAACTTGAGGACTCACTAAGCTTATCTTCGAATAATCTCACTAGCCACGTGGAGGATGATCAAGAGGAGCTCCGGTCCCTACATGGTGATATCATGTTGGCATAAAATATGTGTTACTACATTTGAATGTACTAAGTATGCAGGATGCAATGCAACAATGCATAAGCCGGTGTTGTCAAAATGCATAATCATAGTCAATAGATAACATAATCTCAATAGGGAATGCATGATCGATGCTTGAAGTAAAACATGCTTGTAAATCATTCATCTAGCATAGAATATAATACATGTGGGGGAGGAGATCTCAACCAACAATGAATAAGACCAAGCGAGCTACAACATGGAATCCCGATGATTACCCATTATTGGTAAAGAGGTGGTCTACTTGCCAAGTTAATCCATACTTCAACTTACGGGAGCCCATCCCATTTTGGCGAGGTACCCCCTTTACTGGAACCCGTCCCATTTTTGGATGGATTTTATGATAATTTTCACAAAATGGATCCACTAGTATAGCAAGGGTATAACATAATCCTATGTTGGCACATAGTTTGAGGATAGGAGTGTGGACCCTTGAAGATAGTCTACACCAACATCCAATCCATCAGTGCTAAGTATAATCCCACGAAATACTTGAAGTAATCATATCTTTATTATCTTGTTATGAACATAGAACCATAGCATGAGTAGCTCTTAAACATACTTGACCTCTAATGGAGAGCCTACCATGAAACATGAGAATAGATAATAACCATACATGAACCCTTGCCTCAACATCAATGGCTTTGAAAAGGTAAAATCTTAAAAATAGGACTTAGCTTCATACTTGCATAATCATAGATAATTTCATGAATTCATAACATACTTGATAGCGTATATTCATCATGAAGTCACTTGACTTGTAAGACATGTACATATCTTGCGAATTCTTAACTTGGCATTTCATTAAACACTTGGTGGGCACATGTGTGGACATATTCAAATCATGCAAAATGCAATAGTATAGATCATGAAATAGTGAAATCAATGCATCTTAAAATCATGTGAATTAGCCCACCAAAATCATGGTAAAACCCCATCATGGGTAACTTGTATATCATATCAAAACTTTATAATAGTTTGTAGATTTCATAGCATGAATCATGTATAGTCTCAATAGACAAAGATTTATTCATAGTATAACCTCAAAATAGATATTCATGCATAATCAATAATATCTGACAAACCCCACCATATTCATGCTCATATTTCATAATAATAGATACCCATAAGAAATACAACTTGAAATTATGCAATTTTCATAAAATAGGAAG
>JAPFFP010043769.1:0-12945 GCA_026153255.1 Solanum medicagineum
CGAAATTTCGATAAATTCCTTAGCTAATATAATTGGAAATCCGATTTGGTGGTGTTTGGGTGCCCAATCGGCACTAAGCACGACCCCTGGGTTTGGTCGTGACAAGTGTAACTTTTATAGATAGTTGACCTGAATCCCCGAATAGCGCCACAAACCATGGGCTAACACCCATGAAAAATTGTTGAAATCGCTTGTTTCCTATTACTTCGCCCATAAAATCCTACCATGTGTGTTGTGGTTCCGCCCAGCCCCAGGGCCTCTTTCCAGGCTCGTTACTGATGGGTCGGTGTAATTTTTTTGGGAAAGTTTGCCTAGAACCCCTGGCAGCGCTAAAAACCATACGCTAACACCTACGAAAAAACTACCAAAATCGCTTGTTTATTGTTGCATGGTTCATAAAATCCACCAGCCGTCCATCAATGCTGCTAGGTGGAATAATAAGAAAAGGTAAGATTCAAAAGAATTTTGAAAAAGGTTTTTTTTGTAGTATTTACAAAGGGTCGGTTAGGGGCAGGAGGTATCTGTACTTGAATAACTATAAGTGAACCCTTCTAGATGTTTTGACGCTTGATTCTTGAATAGGATTGAATCTAAGATGAATGCTTGGTTTATGTTATGGAAGAAAGACATGTATATGTGATATTAGATATTGCCTAGTGCTAGTTATATATGAAATGAACTAAAGGATATTATTTTACTACTCTCAGGGATTTTAATAGAAGTCCTTCCGGTCCCTTGTGACTATGAATTGAATGAATAAACAGATGAAACCAAGAAATAACTCAGCGAAAAGTTCGAACCAAGAACAAGAAATGGAAGAATGAAAGTCGTATGGGTTCACAAAGACTCTGTCGCTAAAAAGTAAAAAAGATATACCGAAGTAGTTTTGATGATTCAATAATCTTATTACTTCAATCCAAAGTTCTTAGTCACTTCGACTGGATGAGTCCTAATGAGGGAATAATTAAGTCATAATTCATTGGTTGACTGTATAATTAACCATTTCTTTTTTTGGTACGAGGAATTTATCATGAATCCACTGAATTCTGCTGCTTCCGTTATTGCTGCTAGATTGGCCATAGGGCTTACTTCTATTGTACCTGGAGTTGGTCAAGGGACTGCTGCGGGTCAAGCTATAGAGGGTATCGCGAGACACTTTTTATGGATGGGTTGGTCTAATTTTTTGGGAAGGTTGGCTTGGATCCCCGGGCAGCACCACAAATAGCGGGCTAACACTCACGAAAAACTGTCGAAATTGCTTGTTTCCTATTGCTTGTCCCATAAATTCCTACAAGGCATCCTATGCCAGTGCCAAGCCACATGGGCCTCTTGTTGGGCTCATTAAAGATGGGTTGGTGCAGTTTTTTTGGGAAAAGTTAGCTTGGATCCCTAGCTAGTGCCACAAACTATGGGCTAACACCCATGAAAAATTACTGAAATTGCTTTTTTCTTGTTGCTTAGACCATGAAATCCTGCAAGGCATACTGCGGCCCTGCCATGCCACTTGGACCTCTTGTCAGGCTCTTTACGGGCACGTTGGTGTAATTTAAAAAAGTTGGTTCAAGTCCCTAGGCAGTGCCACAAACCATTGGCTAAATCCTACGAAAAATGCTGAAATTGCCAATTACTAGTTGCTTGGACCATAAAATCATACCAGGCGTCCTACAGCATCACCAGGCTATCTAGGCCTCTTGCCAGGATTGTTATAGATGTGTCGGTAATTTTTGGGGAAAGTCGAGCGGGATCTCTAGGCAGCACCACAAATAGTGGGCTAACACCTATGAAAAACTACCGAAATTGACTATTTCTTTTTACTTGTCCCATAAAATCCTACTGGGTGTTTGCAGCATTTCCAGGACACTCGGCCCTCTTGCTGAGCTCCATACGGACAAGTCGTTATAATTTTTCACAAAATTGGCCCTGATCCATGGGTAGTGTCATAAACCAAGGGCTAAAAGCCATGAAAAGTTGTTAAAATCACCTATTTCCTACAGCTTGGCCTATAAAATTCTACCAAGCATCTTGAGACACCATCAGGCCACCTAGGCCTCTTACCGTGCTTTTTATTTGATGGGCTTAGTGTAATTTTTTAGGATTGTTGGCCTAGATCACCAGGTAGCGCCATAAATCATGGGCTGAGCCCCACACAAAAAACTACAGAAATTGTTTGTTTCCTGTTGCTTGGCCCATAAAATCCTACCAGGCATCTTGAGACGCCGTCAGGCAGGGCTCTCGTAGGGCTTGTTATAGATGAGTTAGTGTAATATTTTGGAAACGTTGGCCATGATCACCAAGTAGTGCCACAAACCATGGGCTAACACCCACAAAAAACTATCGAAATCGCCTGTCTACTATTGCTTGGATCATAATATCCTACCATGCGTCCTGCGCCTCCACCGGACCACCAGCCCTTTTGTCGGGCTCATTACAAATGGGTTGGTGTGATGTTTTGGGAAAGTTAGCCTAGATGCTCGGGCAGTGCAAAAATCCATGGGATAACATCCATGAAAAACTATTGAAATCCCATGTTTCGTGTTCTTTGGCCGATAAAATCCTACCAGGTGTCCTGCGGCACCATCGGACCACTTGAAGTGAGAATTCGTTTCCCTCCCTTTCCTGGGCCTCTTGTCAAGCTTGTTATGGATGGGTCAGTATGATTGTTTGGCAAAGTTTTCTTGGATCCCCAGAAAATGCCATAACCACGGGCTAACACCAAAGAAAAACTACCGAAATTGATTGTTTCCTGTTGCTTGGCCCATAAAATCCTTGCAGGCATCTAGTGTCACCGCTGGGCCATGAGGGCCTCTTGCCAAGCACGATACGAATGTGTCAATATGAATTTTCAAGAAAGCTAGCCCGATTCCTAGGGCAAAACCATAAACCGCCAACTAACAACCACAAAAAACTACCGAAATCGGTTGTTTTCTATTGCTTGGCCTGTAAAATCCTACCAGACGTCTTTCGGCCCTGCCAGGCCTCCGGGGCCACTTATCAAGCTCATTATGGATGGGCCAGTGTAATTGTTTTAGAAATTTGGCCAGGATCCTTGGGTAGTGCCAAAAACCATGGGGTAACACTCACGAAAAACTGTCGAAATGGCTTGTTTCCTATTACATAATTCATAAAATTGTACCAGGCATCCTGCATTGCCGCCAAGCCACCTGGGCATCTTGTCACGCTCGTTATATATGGGTTAGTATAATTTTTTGGGAAAGTTGACCTAGATCCCTAAGTAGTGCAACAAACCGTGGGCTAACACCCATGAAAAACTACTGAAGTTGCCTGTTTCTTGTTGCTTGGCCCATAAATTCCTATCGGACTTCCTAAGGCACCACCTGGCTACCTAGGCCTCTTGATGGGCTCATTACGGAGAGGTCAGTGTAATTTTTTGGGAAAGTTGGCTCGGATCCCCAGCTAGCGCCACAAACTATAGGCTAACAGCCATGAAATATTGTTGAAATCACCTTTTTCTTGTTGCTTAGACCACGAAATCTTACAAGGCATTCCGTGGCCCCACCGGGCCACCTGGATCTCTTGTCGGGCTCATTATGGGCAGGTCGCTATAATTATTTAGGAGTGTTGGCTCGAATCACCGGGCAGAGCCACAAGCCGTTGCCTAACACCCATGAAAAAAAATGATGAAATCGCTAGTTTCATATTGCTTGAACCATAAAATCATACTAGGCATCCTACGACGCTATTGAGCTACCTGGGTCTCTTGCTGGGCTTGTTACAGACTTGTCGATAATTATTTGGGAAAGTTGGCCTGGATCTCTGGGTAGTGCCACAAATAGTGGGCAAACACCCACGAAAAACTACCGAAATCGACTATTTCTTGTTTCTTGCACCATAAAATCCTAATATGCATTTGCGGCTCTATCAGGACACTTTGCCCTCTTGTCGAGCTTTATATGGATGAGTCATGATAATTTTTCACGAAACTTGGCCTGGATCCATGGGCAGTGCCATAAACCATGGGCTATCACCCACGAAAAAACTGTCGAAATTCCTATTGCTTGGCCTATAAAACAATACAAAGCATCTTGCGATGCCATCAGGCCACTCGGGCCTCTTTCCAGGCTCATTATGGATGGGTCGGTGTAATTTTTTAGGATTATTAGCCCAGATCCAAGGGGTACCACCACAAACCGGAGGCTGACACCCACGAAAAACTGTTGAAATCACTTGTTTCCTATTTCTTGGACCATAAAATCCTGCTTGGCATCCTGCGGCGTCGCAGGGCCGCTTGGGGTTTTTGCCGGAGTCGTTATGCATGGGTCGATGAAATTTTTCAAGAAAGTAGTCTCGTATCCCCAGGCAGTGCAACAAACCATAGGTACCCATAAAAAACTGCTGAAATCGCCTATTGCTTGTTACTTGGAACATAAACTCATACCAGGAGTCTTGCGGCACCTTCGGGCCACCTGGACTCTTGCCGGGCTCTTTATGGATAGGTTTGTGTAATGTTTTGAGAAATTTAGCTCGTATCATTGGGCAGCGCCACAACCATGGGCTATCATCCATGTAAAACTATCAAAATCGTTTGTTTCCTGTTGCTTAGCCCATAAAATCTTGCAAAGTGTCCTACGGCACCACCGGGCTACATGGGCCTCTATTTAGGCTCATTACGGATGGTTAGGTATGATGTTTTTTAAAGTTGTCCTGGATCCCCTGGCAACGCCACAAACGGTGGGTAACACCTATAAAAAACTACTGAAATCTCCTATTTCCTGTTGCTTGGCCAATAAATAATACCAGGCGTCCTATGGTACTATTGGGCTATCTAAGCCTCTTGCAAAGCTCGTTATGGATGGTTCAGTGAGATATTTTGGGAAAGTTGGCTCAGATCACCGGGCAACATCACAAATCGTGGGCTAACACCTACAAAAAACAACTGAAATAACTTGTTTTGTGTTGCTTGGGTCATAAAAAATCCAACCAAGCATCCTACGGCACCATCGCGCCAGCTAGGCCTCTTATCGGGCTCATTGAGGACGGGTAGGTCTAATTTTTCAGGAAAGGTAGCTTGAATCCCTGGGCAGCACCATAAACCATGGGCTAACACCCAGGAAAAACTACTGACATCGCCTGTTTCCTATTGCTTCGCCCATAAAATCCTACCAGGCATCCTATGACACCGCTGGGGCACTTGGTCCTCTTTATAGGCTCATTACGGATAGGAAAATGTAATTTTTGGGAAATTTAGCATGGATCCATGTGCAGCTCCATAAATCGTGGGCTAACACCCACAAAAAAACTGCCGAAATTGCCTGTTTCCTGTTGCTTGGCCTATAAAATTCTACCAAGTGTCTTGCGACACCACCGGGCCACCTGGGCCTCTTATGGGGCTCGTTACAGATGGGTCAGTGTAATTTTTTAGGATAGATGGCTTAGATCCCTGAGTAGCGCCACAAACTGTGGGCTAACACCCACAAAAACTGCCAAAATTAAACTTTTCCTCTTTCTTGGCCCATAAAATCCTACCAGGCATTTTGTGAAGCCATCGAACCACCTAACCCACTTGTCGGGATCTTTACAAAAAGTTTAGTGCACTATTTCAAGAAATTTGACGCAAATCCACGGGTAGCGCCACAAAGCATGGGCTAACACTCATGAAAAACTACCGAAATCACCTCGTTTTTGTTTCTTGGACCATAAATTCCTACAAGGCATCCTGTGGCACCACTGGGCCACTTGGTCTTTGGGCAGACTTGTTATAGATAGGTTGGTGTAACTTTTAAGAAAAGTTGACTTGGATTCCCAGGCTGTGGCATGAACCGTGGGCTAACACCCACAAAAAATTATTAAAATCGTCTTTTCTTGTTGCTTGGCCCATAAACTCATACCAAGAGTCCTGGGTGCCATCGGGCCACCTGCGCCTCTTGCCGGGCTTGTTACAGATGGGTAGCTGTAATTTTTTAAGAAATTAGGCTCGGATCACTGGGCAGTGCCACAAACCATGGGCTATCAGCCACGAAAAAATATCGAAATCTCCGGCTTCCTGCTTCTTGGCCCATAATATCCTGCAAGGTGTCCTGCGGTGCCACAGGGCTACTTGAGCCTCTTTTCAAGCTCATTACAGATGTGTACATATGATTTTTTTGGAAAGTTATCTTAGATCCCTAGGCAATGCCATAAATCATGGGCTAACACCCACAAAAAATTGGCAAAATTGCCTGTTTTCTGTTGCTTGGCTCATAAAATCCTACCAGGCATACTCCGATGTCAATGGGACACCTAGGCCTCTTGTCGGGCACGATAGGGACAGGATGGTGTAATTTTACAGGAAAACTGGCCCAAATCCCCCGGCAACGCCATAAACTGTGGACTAATACCCACGAAAAACAACTGAAATTGGCTATTTACTGTTGCTTTGGCCCTTAAAATCCTACCAGGCGTCTTGCGGCATCGCCAAGCCACCTGGGCCTCTCACCGGCTCGGTACAGATGGGTCAATGTAATTTTGTCTATGCTATCTAGTTTGTTTGAGTTTATGAGAACTCAATCTTGACCTATTAGTTTAACCTATTTCCACATCTTAAATTACTAATTTGTTTTAGTTACTATTTGGGTTGTAATAATAATTTTTTTTAGAAAGAGTTAGAGTGGGTGCCACTCATGACGTATTTCGGGGTCGTGACTTAGTTGGTATCAGAGCCCTAGATTTATTGATCTTCTTGTACCAGAATTAGTCTACAAAGTCTTGTGGAACGATACGGAGATGACTGTACTTTTCTTCATAAGGCTATATCACTTTAGGAAATCTCTTTTATACTTTTCTTCGAAAGACTACATGACTTTAGGCAATCTCTTTTATATATTTTTTTTCAATCCTCTTGTTGTGCTAAAACTTGATTCCAATTATTATCTGGTGACCCAAACTTGTATCTAACCTCTTTCACTCTTCTGTCTACAAATGGTTGACACGTGCTACAATGTTGTCAAGTCAGCAACTCCCACCAATGACCTAGCAAAGGAGCTAGCGACAAGAGGACAAGGGAGAGTATGAGAAAGGGTAGAATCAAGGAATGGTAGCACCTGTTAGAGGTGAGGCCCAAGTTACGAATGCACCTATAGGAGAGGCCCCTCTTAAACCTCAAGTTGAGATAGAAGAGAATGTAGAGATTGAGTTTGAGGAGAATGCATAAATTGAGGAAGATGAACAAGTAGGGATTGTGGGAGTTCCCCTTTTAGACCTAACAATTACCTAGAAAGTATTGACTTTTTTGAGTGAGTTGGTAAGTTATGAAACCATTCCCACAGTGCCCGTCGCCCTAGCTGCAATCACTTACACTGATTTTTCATCTTTTGGTTTAGTGATGTCTCTGGAGGTGATGATGGAAATGGTACTAGAATACAGAACATGGAACATCCTACATTTTTAGGAAGTTTTCCATTCCATAAATGAAACTCAAGAATGTATGGCAGCATGTTAATTGGCATAATAAGAAGCCAAATGAAATATTCCAACACAACAAGGCTAATCAACTTGATGTACTGGACAACACATCTTCTGCAAAGAAACTGCAAGACCGAAGGGAAAAGCATAGCGAATGGCTATGAGATTTATCAAAAGCAAGTGGTAGGTTCTACGAAAATGAGAAATACTAATAAGGAGGCACAAGTTAAAAAATGTAGTACTTCAGAACTAGAGAAGGATCATTCTTTGCTTTCAAAATTAACTACAGAAAGACCTCAAAACAAAAGAAAACACCTGTGATGGACACCATATCTTGATAAGAAATTAGATGAGGTTGTTCATGAGTTAGGGTAAAAAGGTAAGCATATAAAGATTTAGTTTCCATTCCAACACAGAGAAGTAGAAAAAAAAACAAGAACATTGGTTAAGGAAAATCGTAAGTTGACATTTTCTGAATGTTCACAAATTTACTATTAAATTCTCACTATTTTTCTTACGATGTCAATTTACAGCCTACTAGACATGTTCGGTAGAGGATTTGTGTGCCGGATTTGACTACGAAACAGCTTGCCTACCGCCTAAAGGTATTTAAGTATGAAAAAATAGACGGATATCCTAGTTATATCATTTATGATTCAAGGTTTTGCCAAATTTTCCTAATATTTTTCATCTTTATGGTCTTTATGCAGAAATACCGATCCCAAAAACAACAAGCTCCAAATGTTCAACTAGCTACTTCAAAGAACTTCAATGAGGAACAACATTCCAATGTGTTGAATTCTAGTGATTTCTCTACTAATTTTAATGAATTATTTCAAGGAGCTAACATACCTCAACCACTTGAAGGTCCGTTAGCTTCATAGAGTTCAAATAGTTATTCCTTGAATTTGTGGAATGAATAGGTTGAATTGCTAGAACTTGACAATTTGAGCTGAAATAATGCCAGAAATCAAAGTGTAAGATCTTATAACTCAAGACTGTTGTTTGCAGGAGTATGTTACTGGATGCTTATGAGATATGATGGCTGTGAGGCTACTTGTTGAATATTTGTCGTACTGTGTCTTATTGGGTTTGGCTGTAGCGGATACTTATGATATCTTTGTTGTTACCATGCTTTACTCTCATTACTTTTGGTTGACTGGACTACTGCATGTTTGGCTTATTAGACCTGATTTTGCACTGATTATTAAGACACACACTCCTATGTATTACTGTTAGCTGTTGGGTTTTGATTCTGCTTACCTAAGGCTGGGTTTAGTTGTTCTTATTATAGGGATGGTGATAGTTTGCGATTATATGGGGTTGATTGTGCATGGGATATCTGTATTATGAGTGTCATTGCCTATGTTGACTTTGGGCACGATATGACCATGGAATTTCAAATTCTGATACATTGGTTGATGATTGACAGTTTCGATATCTCGACTCCTAGATGACGCTTGTTGTGCTCTGAGCTCTATTTTCTATGGCTGAGATTCTAAGTCCTGGGTGATGCTCTTTGTGGTCTGAGTCTCAGTGGCTACGACTGCGATATCGAGTTACAGATGCCGACTCTAAGGTCTAAGTGCCGGCTAAGATTTAGGTTAAGGACCTCGTTAATTCCATTTTGGGGGCTAGGCCACATGATTAATTTTTTGAGCTATTAGACTTTTTTATTCTAGGGGGATTCTTTCTTTCGTGGGGGATACATCCCACCGTTATGCATGTGTGTTTTAGATCGGGTGCCATGTTCTAGCATAGGGTCAAAGACTCGATTGACATGTGATTATTGGGAGCGAAGGCCTGATTGATTACCCCTAGATCCAGATACCTATGCATATTCTGATTATGAGCGGTGTACCTCTGGGCTTATGAGGCCTCCGGAGTTTTCAAGCATAGACACTAGGGATTTACACCCACGTACAATTGACCCTTGATTTAGTAATGTGGAGAGTTGGGCTCTGTGATGATTCTGTTGGGTAAGTGATGTTCTGTCAATTAGATTGTGCATGCTCTGCCTTCTGAGTTTATAGGGGCCCGAGTGGTGTATATGGGTAGATACTAGGGCCTTGCACCTGCATACAGTTCGATGATTTGGTTTAGTTGAGGTTATGAGGCTAATTTATGGGATTACTGCTTTTATCTACATTTGAGCTTCATTATGTACATTATTTCACTCAGTTAGCCAATGATGCCTACTAGGTGCATCTTCTCATGGTGTAGGTCCAGGTTCTAGTTGTGGGCACTAATTTGGTGGATTCGGGAACATGCAGGAGACTTCTTTAATGTGAGTATCGACAGCTCTGGCTACGTCATAGTCTCCTTCCTTTTGAGGGTTGTCTTTTATTTTCAGACATTGGCCTTGTATAGTAGTGTCTTTTACTTGTTGAACCACTCCTGGTTTTGTGTATTTTTATGATCTTTGATCTATATATATGAATGGATATGTATGTGTCTCTAATAGTTCTATACAGTTGACCCCTAGGTTCTGGATAGGTTTTGATTATTTATATTGTTGTTTTGGTTATGGTTTTGACTAGAAAGTTAGGAAAGGTATGTTGGTGTTGGGTAATTAGCTTGCCTGTAGGTGGTTTCTATCACGCGCCATCATGACTGGGACTGGGTCATGACAAAATCTCCCCAAAACCGAGCTCAATGTTAAAATGGAGAATAATGGTGAAACCCTATGTTTTTAATTAACACAATATTTCAAGCAATGTTTTACTCCGCAAACGCGGAGGTCAAGATTGTCACACCTCTAGGAACACGGAGAAGAATCCACGAACATGGAGTTCTGAAGCGATAAGCCTTTGCCAATGCATAGGCTAATCCATGAATGCTGAGAACATGTCTCCTTCACCAAATATCAACATTTGCTCAACACTCACAATTACATAATAGACCCTTAAAATTCATCCGGAACCTCGTGAACACAAACCAGAGATGCAAATGTACTAGAATCAACGTTCCGCACTAAATAGAACCATCTCGAGTTTGAGGCCTCCTTGGCCTGGGATATAATAGGACTCAAAGAAACTAGTTAAAACTCCAAATACCCAAACTGTCCTCGAAAACTCTAAAAATTACAAAAAAAAAAAATCATTTCTAGCATTAGTTCCACCAACTGGAACCACTAGAATTGTTAAAATTTTGATTTGAGCTTCCGAACTCTAAATGCTGACTAAAGCCAATTTGTGATCCAAATTCAACTAAAAATATAACTTTGGGTCCAGTATCTCCATTTTAATTCCAAATTTAGTTCCGTTAGTTCTCCTAGACTAAATTCTGCATTCCACAGATGATGGAATCGACATAATTGTATTTTGACATCTGAAACTCAAGATGACCTCAAAGATCAAAATTTTAAACTTTAAGCCTTTAAAAACTCCATCTTTAGCAAAATTCCAACTTTTTACAAGGTTTTTTGAAATCTAACTTTTAGACTCAACTAGAAATGACTCAAGACAACTTTCAGGATGGGAAAAATGGTAATTTTATCGAATACCAAAATTGACCTTTGAGGTCATTTCCTTAAAAAAATTATGAAAATAATCATCTCTGAAATTAAGGTAATGCAAACAATAATTAAATGCAAATATAATTAAATTCACTTAAACACTAAAAACTATGCATAATAAATAGTCATTCAAAGTACTTTATTTAATTGACTGGACTTCACTTCTATAATTGATATGCTATGCTTTCTCTTTTGGAAAATAATTATGCAAACTATGTAGCAACAAAAACTCCTCAACTCAACTTAATTAAAGTTTATGAGAAAATAATCATGGACAACCAATCAAGAAATAGAATCATATATGGGAACACAATCTTAATGAATTTACATAGAATTCAATAGGAAGAATCAAGATCAATTCGAAATTTCAAGAGACTTGGGTTGAATCCCTAGATTAAGCTTTATTAACTAAAATTAGCTGAGGGGCATGAGGACGGATTTAGTCAACACTCTAAGTAGCCTTATATACTTGGAATGAAGATTGGACAACAAAAATTGAAGGTTGGACTTGAATTTCTTGAACCTTAGCCTCTCCCTCATCTCCTCATCTTTTGTTCTCAAAGTCTTAGAGCGTTAATAAGAGGAAACTAGAGTTTAGGCACTGATATCGCTAATTTCGGTCTCAAAAAGATATGGGTTAAGTATAGGAGGTGTTAGGACCGATATGAATCAAGTGTTTATACGGAAGCTAGACCTCGAAAGACCATGAATACGAAGATAAATGAGAAACATACCATAAAGAGATAAATATTAAATGTGGTTCGGTCAACCGACCTACATCCATAAGAGGAGATGAGCAATTCACTATATAAAAGAGAGTACATAACATCAAGAGAAATAACCTCACCAATTCACTCGGAATAAAAAGAGGTTCACACACACTTGTGTCTCACAATGTCTCTCTATACACACAACTCTCAATCCCTTATAGCTAGCTACACTGTAAATGCTACCAAACTAGAAGGAACGAGTCTCTATTTATGGAGTCATAAACCTTTTCCTACTACAAAAAGGATTCGACAAATATGGAGAAATTCTATTTTCCTTTTTCTAATAGAAAAAGGATTCATCAAATATGGAGAGTTTCTGTTTTCCTTTTCGTAAAAGGAAAACTCCAATTATGGTAAGAAACTCAGGGCAAAAACCCGACAAATCTCCCCCTTGGCCTGAATTTCTAATGAAATAAATTTGCCCCACCTTCTTTGCACAATCTTCATCGGATCGAATCTCCTCTGCAAAATCTCCTCAGCAAACTCCATGTCTCGACAGAGAACCTCTCTGAAAAAGTTCCTCCAACAAAATCTTCATTACTGTCAAATATGTTGCATCTAGAACTGAACCCGTCAAGATAAACACTTGTTCTTAGCCTCATTTTGATTCCACTTGTAAGGACTGGATGAACCGCCACAAACCAAGACCACACAATTTGGTCTGCTAACCATCTTGCACCGCCACTACCAACCAGTGGGACATGCCGCTTGACCACCATTTTGCCAAGAAGACTTCTGACACAAGACATCAACCGCAAATCTCTAGCCTTGTTAACACACCGGGAACTTCTTATAAGACACAGTCCACTAATGCAACAATCCCAAACCTAGGCTCTGATACCACTTGTTAGGAATACTGGGCGATAGAGGAAGTGTGATAAGGATCGGGATTGATGTTGAAAAATATAAATAAATTGGGCAAGGTAATAAATGGAGACACATATTTAACGTGGTTCACCCAAAAATAGGCTACATCCACGAACGACGACGAGCAAAATATCATTATAATGGAGAAGTGTACAACAAAACCTCACTTGGCCTAAGCACTACGAGGATATAATTTTGTGTATCACTCAGTGATATAAAAGGAGTATTACAACACTCACAAAAAGCACAATGTGTATCTCACAAACACTTTGAATCTCTACAGATTTTCTGTCTACTTTTGGATGATTAAATGAAAGAGCTGAAGAGCTCCTTTTATAGGCAAAACCTTGCCTACCATTGTTGAATTTGGTAGCCAAGTTTGAATCAAATTTG